>PVJH01018853.1:0-44162 GCA_004026705.1 Nesogale talazaci
GCACAGGACCAGCAATGTCATAGCACATAGGACCCCTGTGAGTTAGAACCCATGCCACCTAGAAACACCTTTGAAGAGGAAGCTAAGATCTATTCTGTGGGGCCAGGTCCCAATCCTAGCTATGTGGGCCCCCTCTCTAGAAGAATGCACGACAGAGGAGAGTACTGAAGACACAGTTGGAAGTGAGGGGTGAGTCTGCTCAGAACACACAGGAGCAAATGAAGAGGGAAGGAGAGACAGAGACAGAGACTGTGGACCACATCCTGGCCCACCAGAGACACAGTGCGGGAACTGGGGAACTGGTCTGATCCCCCAATATTGTGAAACACAAGGGGAGTGCAACAGTGCAGCAAGTGGAGCAAAGCAATGAAGTCCCTGAGGAACCCCAAAATAGACTTCCAAGGCAGGGCTTGGCACCTTGATTGGAAAGCATTTATAAATCTTGACAGACCTGGAACTATTTATAGGCTGCACCTCTCCCCCAAACATATCTGTGTATATAAAATAGGCGGGGTAAAAAATCCAAGGAGATAACAATGGGACCTACAGTTTCAAGTGACATGGGAGAGGGTGAGGTGGAAGATAGAAAGGGTGAAGGTAACACACCCAGGGAAAAGGGAGCAACAAGTGATCTAAACTTGATGGTGAGGAGGGCATAGAATGCCTGTGGGGTTTGAACAAGTGCAATGGAGCTAGGAGGAATTACTTAATGTTGAATGAAGGTCAAACAGGATAATGGAATAGGAGGTAAGTGAAAGGAAATAGAGGAAAGAACTAGAAGACAAAGACATGCATAGAGGTATAAATACAGGCACATGCATATGCAAATATATTTATATCTAATGAAAGGAACATAGATTTTTGTCCATATATTTATTTGTTAAGTATTATGGTAGCAAACAGGCATTGGGCCTCTCCTCAAGTACTCCCGCAATGCAAGAGCACTTTGTTCTAATGACCCAGGATTCTGTGATGCTTATGTTCCCAACATGATCGCTGATTATAAAGTGGATGTATAAGCAAATGTGGTGAAGACAGCTGATGGTGCCTGGCTATCAAAAGATCTAGCATTTGGGATCTTAAAGGCTTGAAGATAAACAAGCAACCATCTAGCTGAGAAGCAACAAAGCCCACATGGAAGATGCACACCAGCCTGTTATCATAAGGTGTCTACAAGATCAGGTACAAGGCATTGAAAACCCAAAACAAACAAATCACTTATATGTGAAAGAGGGGGTGGGGAGTTGATATACAAAACCCATCTGTAGACAATTGGACATATCCTCACAGAAGGTTCAAAAGGAAGGGACAAGCCAGCAAGGGTGCAATATACCTACAAAACACCACATTAAAAAAAAAAAACAACCCAACACTCCTCTAGTTCTTTTTTTAAAAACTCATTTTTTGGGGGGGCTCTTACACCTCTGATCACCATCCACCCATCCATTGTGTCAAGCACATTTGTACATATGCTGCTATCATCATTTTCAAAACATTTTCTTTTTATTTGAGCCCTTGGTGTCAGTTCATTTTCTCCATCCTTTATGAACCCTTGTTAACTTATTCTTTTTCATGTGTTACACTGTCTGCTGTCTTTCTGTTGTCTGTCCCCCTGGGATGGGGTTATATGTAGATAATTGTGATCAGTTCCCCTGTTCTCCCCACATCTTCTCCTTCCTCTTCTGGTATCACTCCTCTCATTATTGGTCTGGAGGGTTTATCTATCCTGGGGTTTATCTATCCCTGTGTTTCAAGCTCTTCTCTGTACCAGTGTACATGCTCTGGTCTAGCTGGATTTGTAAGGTAGAATTGGGATCATGATAGTGGGGCTGGGGTGGGGGGGTGGAGGAGGAAGCATTAAAGAACTAGAGGAAAGCTGTATATTTCATTGGTGCTATACAGTATCCTGACTGGCTCATCTCTTCCTTGTGACCCTTCAGTACGGGATGTCCAGTTGTCTACAGGTGGGCTTTGGGTCTCCACTCCATGTTCTCCCTCATTCACATTGGCTTTTTGTTCTGGGTCTTGGATGCCTGCCTGATCCCATCAATGCCTCATGACTTCACAGTTTAGTGTGCGTCTTCCATGGGGGCTTTGTTGCTTCTCAGATAGACGATTGCTTGTTTATCTTCAAGCCTTTAAGATCACAGATGCTATATCTTTTGATAGCCAGGTACCATTAGCTTTCTTCACCACATTTGCTTATGAACTCATTTTATCTTCAGCAATCATGTTGGGTAGGTGAGCATCACAGAATGCTGGTTTATTAAAGCAAAGCGTTCTTGCATTGACAGAGTACTTGAGTAGAGGTTCAATGTCCATCTTCTGCCTTAATACTTAACATATAAATAAATATATGTACATAATCTATTTTCCTACTGTTACACATAAATATATTTATATATGTGCATGCCTATATTTAGACCTCTATAAATGTCTTTTGGCTCGCTTTCCTTTTACTTTCCTTTTACCCCACTATTATGCTTGGTTTTCATTCAAGTTTCAGGAATTCTTCTTGGCTACACTGATCTTGATCTATTCCCACCAGGCATCCTATGCCCGCCTCACCATTGATTTTAAATCACTTGTTGTTCCTTTGTCCCTGGTTTCTTGACATCCCCTTTCCTTTCCCCTGCCTCCCCCTCTCCTTTGTCCCCCAGAACTGTTGGCCTCATTGTCTTCTCCTCTGGATTCTTTATCCTGCCTCTCTTATCTGCACAGATATTCAGAGACAATAAGCACAAAGTAAGACAGAGCAGAGCAAAGCAACAAAAGAAAACAAACCAAAAAGCCAACAACAAAAAAGAAAAGGTCTATAAATATTTCCAGGTTTATTTGTTGAACTTTGTCAATGTGCTCCAGTGGAGTCTGATGGAGTACCACACCCTGGTCTCCTAGTCTATTTTTGGTATTCCTCGGTGACTTCATTGCTTTGCTACCCTTACTTCTCTTTTGCAGTGTTTTGCTCCTGTGTGGTGGGGTCCGATTGGGCACAATTCCCGCCCTGTGTCTCCATTGCTGTCCCCTGTTGCTCTATGGATCAGTGAGGTCATCACGTCTTGTGGTGTGGCTGATCCTATGGTCTTCTTTCTGCAGTGGCTGCACTGAGTAGGAATGTTGTCCTTGGGACTTGGTGGGGCAGACTGTGTTCCACTTTCTCTCCTTCCCTGTTCCTTTGCTCCCAGGTGCTCCAATCAGATGAGTTCCTCTCCCTCAGCTGTAGTTTCAGTGTTGTCCTCTGAAGTGTATTCTTCTGCCGGTGAGGGATGAGGCTGTCCACGTATTGAGATCTCTCAAACTGATGTGTTGCCTTCATGTCTTAGCACACCAGGTTGAAATCTGGTCCTTCTCTCCCTTGCCTCTGGAGATAAATATAATACCTTCCCTTGGGTGGGTTAGTGCCCTGTTCCCCCACTACCCATGTCTTTTAAAAAACTTCTTTCTTTCCCCCTCCTTTTTTCGTTGGCTACCATATGTATCCTTGGATTGGGTCTGGCCCTTGTCATACTACCTGGACCTCACCACAGCAATGTATGTATGTAGTAGGTCTTCGTCTAGGTTCCTTTTGCGTTTTTAAGCTCACTTCAGCAGACTCATGTTGAACTTGTCCTTTTGTGCTTGGCTTACTTATCATAATTTCGTCCAAATCTTCTCATGCCATGATGTGCTTCATGTGTTCACCATTGCTTTTTAGGGATGTGTAGTAGTCCATTGTATTTGTGTACTATGGTTTTTAAATCCATTCATCCCTTGATGGAAATTTGGGTTGCTTCCAACTCCTTGTGACTGTGAACTGTGCTACAATGAACATTGGAGTGCAGATGTCTGGTCATGGTTTGTTTCTTACCTCTTTGGTGTATATGGTAGGGGGATTGCTGGGTTGTATGGTAGCTCAATTTCCAACTGTTTTAAATAGTGACAAATTGATTTTCATAGTGGCTGTACATACCTACAGGTCCAGTAGTAGATGAGAGTTCCTATCTCATCTCAGCCCCTCCAACACTTGTTGCTTTCTCATTTTCTGAATTCGGTTATCTTTGAGGGAGTTAGGTGGTATCTCATTGTTGTTTTAGCTTGCATTTCTCATGGCTAATGATCAGGAACATTTTCTTATATCCATTTGGATATCTGCTCTTGTGAAACTTCTGTTTGGGTCCTATGCCCACCTCCTCAGTGGGCAATTAGTTTTCTTCTTATTGTAAGCTAGCAGAGTATTGTAGATTTTAGTAATAAGGCCTTTTTCTGATGTGTCATTGCTTAAAATGTTTTCCCAGTCCATGGGCTTTCTTATTACTCTCTTGGTGAAGTCTTTTGAGATACACAGGTGTTTTATCTTCAGTATATCCCACGTGTCAATTTGTGCCTCCTTTGTATTTGTGTCCTTCCCTATTTCTGATGACTTTTGTATTCCCTGTGCCAAAGGTCTCCGATTTGTCCCAATTCCCTCATAGATGGGTGTAATAGTTTGGGGGTTTACCTCAAGATCAGTGATCCACCTTGAGTTTATTCTTGTGCATGGAGTGAGGTAAGGATTTTGCTTAATTTTTCTGCAGATAGATATCGATTTTTCCAGCACCATTTTTTTGAAAATGGTATCTGCTTCCCATTTTATATTTTTGGCTCTTATCAATGATCAGTTGTCTGTATGTTGATAATTTTATTTCTGGGCTTTTAGTTCTTTTTCGTTGAGCTGAGTATCTCCCATTACACCAATAACACTGTTTTGACCACTGTGGCTATATATAAATAGGTACTAAAGTAAGGTAAAGCAAGCTGTCTCAGTTTGTCCTTCTTCTAGGGGAGTTCTCTGCTAATTATGGGCTTCTCCCATCTCCATATGAATTTGGCAGTTTTTCTAGTTTTTTGGAGAAAGATGATGGTATTTGTATTGAGATAGCATTGAACTTGGCTTAGTGCCTTGAGCAGAACAGACATCTTTATGATAGAGTCTTCCTTTTCATGAGCATGGGATAGTCTTCCAATTGTGGAGGTCACTCTTGTCTTCTAATAGTGTTCTGTAGTTTTCCTCATATAGATATTTTGTTTATTTCTTCAGGAATATCTCTAGATATTTCAATTCGTGCTTGGCTATTGTGAAGGGTACTGCTTTTTTTTTTAAATCCTTTCTTCTGTGGTCTTGTTCGATATGTACAACAGTCTGATAGACTTCTGTTTTTTGATGTTGTACCCTGCCATTCTGCCATATTCCTCTTTTGCTTCAGCACTCCCTTTCTGGAGCTTTTTTGGATTTTTCTCTATATAAAATCATATGCAAATAATGATAATCTCACCTCTTCCTTCCCCAGACCAATATTTTTGATACCTTTTCTTTGCCTTATGTTGTTTGTTAGGACCTCCAGTACGATATTAAATTTGAGTGGGGGCATGGGACATCCTTGGCTGTTCTCTTTTTCCAGTGGGATTGTGTTAGCCTTTTCTCCATTGACTACCACATTGGGTATTGGTCTTTCATATATAGCTGTATTATAGTGAGAAATTATCCTTCCATTTCTATCTTCTTGAGTGTCTTACATGGAAATAGGTGTTTGATGATGCCAAATGCTTTTCCTGCATCTATCCATATTATCATTTGGTTCTAATGTTTTTTTCATATCAATATGGTGACTAATACTAATAATCTTTTGTATGTTGAACCATCCCTGCAACCCTGGTATGAATCTTTCTTGTTCATGGCAAATTATTTGGTTTATATTTTGTATTCTTTTTGCCAGTATTTTGCTAAGGTCTTTTGCATCGATGTTCATTAGGGATATCGGTTTGTAGTTCTCAATTCTTGTGAGATCCTTGCCTACTTTAGGCATCAGAGTTGTGTTAGCTTCATAGAAAGAGTTTGGACGTTTTCCATCTTTTTCTATGTCCTGGAAGAGTTTGTGTAAGATTGATGTCAGTTCTTCCCTGAATGTGTGGTAGAATTCCCCTGTGAAGCCAGCTGGCAAGGGGGATTTTTTTTGTTGCTGTTGTTGATAATCCCTTGATAACCTTGTCTATTTCTTCTATCACTATAGGTCTGTTGAGTTTCTTGACGTCCATCTGGGATAGTCTAGAGAGAGATTTTTTTTCCCCAAGTATTTGCCCATGTCTTCCAAGTTGTTGAGTCCATTGGAAGACAGGCCTTTGTATACTGTGTAATTGTTCTTTTGATTTCATTAGGCCTGTTGTAATGTCCCCTTTTTCACCTCTTTTTCATCCTTGCTATTGAAATTTGTTCCTTCTTTCCTTGGTTAGGCTTGCCTTTCAAAGGGCCAACTTTTAGCTGCACTAATTTTTCCTATAGTTTTCTTGTTTTCCCTCTCATGAATCTCAGTACAGATTTTAATCATTTCTTCTCGTTTGCTATTAGTAGGGTTGTCCTGTTGACTCTGCTCTAATTCATGTAAGTTTTGTGTCAGCATACCAATCATAAATCTCTCTCTTCATATGTGTATGTATTGGTTTAAAACTTTCTCTGATAACTGCCTCATGCTGCCACTCTCACTGGTTCCTAGAAGCTCCCTAGTCCCACCTCTGATCTGGGCCAGTGCCCGCTCCTTTTTCAACAGAGAGCTATTCAGCCTCCAGTTGTGTTCCTTGTTTTCTTAATCATCCTTTTGTTGATTTTCAGCCTTATATTATAGTAGTCAGAGAGAGAAACTCGTGTCATCTCTACATGCTTGAATTTACACAGAATCGACTCGTGTCCCAGCATGTGGTCTCTCTTCCATTATGCGCTATGTGGACTTTAAAAGAATGCGAATATTTTTACATTTGAGTGGAGGGTTCCAAAAATACCTATTAGGACAAATTGTCTAATTGTGATGTCTAGATGTGTAGACTCCTTGTTAAGCTTCTTTCCTATGAGCTATCATTCTTGGAGAGTGGTTTAGTAAAATCACCTACTATCATTGTTGAGCCTGTGATTTCTTTTTTCATCTTTTAGAGTGTTTGATTGACAAATTTCATGGGTCGCTCGTTGGGCGTGTATATATTCATTATGTTCATCAGTTCCTGTTCTACGTTTCCCTAGAGCATCATATAGTGAGTGCCCCTCTTTATCTCTTGTTATAGCTTATGCCTTGAGATCAATTTTGTCTAAGATTAGAATCGTAACCCCTACTTTTTTTTGAATCACCATTTGCTTGGTATATTTTTCTCCAGACTTTGATTCTCAGTGTATTTTTGTCTGATAAATTGAGCTGGATCTCCTGTGGGCAGCAGATTGATGGGTTGTGTTTTTTAAGCCTGTCTGATTACCTTTGCCTTTTAATGTCGGAGTTCGTCAATTGTTATTTAGGGTTATTACATCCGTCTGTGGACTCTTGACTTCAACTTGTCCCTTTTGTGTTGGATGTTTTCATACCTTCCTTTTCTATCAGTTTTGTGTGTGTGTGTGTGTGTGTGTGTTTCATTCTTGCCTTCATTCCATCATGGAGCCAATGCTGACTTCTCTTTTTTGCCCTCTGAGTGAAATTGTTCAATGTGGTGATCTCTTATTTGTGCTCTGTGAGTGTTGTTCTTCTGCCCATACTGGGTTGATAAGGAGCTTTTGTATGGTTGGGTTTATTTTAATCTATTCTTTGAGTTTTTCCTAGTCTGTGAAGACTCTTACTTCTCCATCTATCTTGATAGATAATCTGTCTGGATAGAGTATTCTTGAGTTTGTGCTATTTCCTTCAATTTTTGGAATGTGGTACTCCAATCTCCCCTTCATTATAGTGTCCACTGATAGATCTGAGCATCTTCTTATTTGGGTACCTTTATAGGTGACTGCTTGTTTTTTCCTAGCTGCTCTAATGAATTTTTCCTATTCCTCAAAGTTGGATAGTGTAACTATTATATGCCTGGCTGACTTTTCCTTGGGATTCAGTCTAACTGGTATTTTGTCAGCCTCCTGAATGGTTGCCTGGTTTTAATTCATTAAGCTGTGCACTTTTCTTTTAAGAATTCCCTCACTATTTTTGCCATTGACTTCTGATAGTCCAGTTATCCTAATGTTCTTCTCAGCATCAGACATGGCTCTCATGTTTTCTTCAGCTTCTCTGATGATCTTTTTTTCCCTTCTGATTGTCTTATTTGACTCCCTCACCCCCATTTGTTGAACTCTGCATTGCTATCCTCTAGGTCCCTGGTGTGATTCTCTGCCTCCTCAAGTCTGTTGACAAAGTCAGTGAATTTGCTACTGGTTTTGCTATCTTGACCTTTATGTGTTGTATTCTCCTTTGATGCGTGGGTTCTATCTCCTCTATCATTTCATTTCTCCTGCGTTGCTTCCCTCTGATCCTGGATGTCTCCTAGCAGCATTCTGAACATTTCTTTCTGTGACAGATCAACATATGCTTCTTTTATAAATGTTGTGAGGTTCATGACTTCTTTTGACAATGTCTCTTGTTTCTCCTTTGTTGTTGAGGTTGTTGAGGTTTTTTGCATATTGTTTTAGAGGAGCATGTCACCATTTTCCAGAGAGTAAAGGAGCACTGGGCTCTTTCTTTGGAAGCCCATAAGAATGCTTCTTCGAATTGTCTGCATCTAACTGCACTGGGCTATCACTTTATTCTTCTATGGTTCCACTCTTTCCCTAGAGAACCAGTATTCTGTTATTGGAGAGCAAGTTGAATGGTCCTCTTGGGACACTGGTTGGGTGGTTGTGGTCTCTCGAGGATGTCGTTGCACTGGATGATCTCACAAAAAGCTGTGGTCATGTGGCCCACAGTGACTTGGAGTGCCTTGAGGGGTGTATGGGTGTGCCTGCTATGGTATAGAGCACTGTAGTTGGCATAGAATTGCCCTAGCTGGCGAGATTTCTGTGGAAGTTGGACGGAGGTTCCTGTAGCAATGTGGAGCACTGTAGAGGGCTGGTGGAGCTGCCTCAGGCCTGAAACACTGTGGCAGGTGGGAGGAAGTTCCCTTGGTCACATGTAGGGCAGAGAAGGACAGGAATGGGATCTGTCAGCCGAGTGGAGCAGCAGAAAGAGTGGGTGCAAGTTCCTCCAACTGCTCAGAAGTCCTTGGAGGGTAGGTGGAGATTCCTCCAGCAGTTTGAAGGGGAGATGCCCTACCCATTTGTGGGTGGGATTTTCCCAGCTGTGTGTTAGACTGAGGAGGGTGGCAGGAACTCCCAATGCTGGGTGGAGAGTGGGTGGATTTGTCCTAGGTGGAGGGGAGTGGTCTGGAGAAGAGAAGTGATTTGTGAAAGAAAAGGGGGTGGGAATTCAGAGGGGCAAACATTGAATCTGCCAAGACTATGGTGGGAAAGAAAGAAGAGAGAAAAAATATTGAAATAAATGAGCTCTGATCACCTGACAGTGGGGCTGGAAGGGTTTAAACCCTGTCCAAAGGGGGCCGCAAGCTGTAGTTGTGTTGATGTGATGCGTTTGGGCCTATCAAAGTAGCCTGGTGCTGGCTGAGGTTGTGGCAGAGCCAAGGCTTAGCTCCAGCCAGCCACCACAGTGGTAAGCCAAAAGCCCACAACTCTTCAAAACCTAGTGGATCTGTGTCTACTTATCTTTACGATGCTGCTCCTGTGACCTGGGGGAGTGACGCTTCCCTCTCACTGGCTCTCCTGCATACCAGAGTATGTACACTGGTAAAGGATAGATAAAGGAACCGATTGCAATGATTGATTTATAACCCACTCATACTCCGGGTGACAAACAACAGAAACATGGGTGAAGGGTGAAGGGAGACAGCAGGGAGTGTAAGATATGAAAATAATAATTTATATTTATCAAGATTCATGAAGGTGGGAGGATAGGGAAGGAGGAAAATAAATGAGGAGCTGATATCAAGGGCTCAAGTAGAAAAAATAACGTTTTGAATAGAATGATGTCAAGATATGTACAAATGTGTTTGACACAATGAATATATGTATGGATTGTGAGAAGAGCTGTAAGAGTCCCCAATAAAATGTTTTAAAAGAAAGGAAGTGGATTATTACTTGCCTAGACAGTCTAGGATGGGGTAGTCTAGACCTTACAGACTTTCCTGAGTATGCCCTTAATGGAAAATAGGGTTCTAGAGTCATGTAATCTTGAGTCATAACCTGACTGCTTTGTTTGGAGAGGCCCTGAACCAATCTTAAAATCTCTTCTCTCTTGCATACATGTGTCCCAAATCATGTTCCCATTTCTGATTATATCGTCCCACCTGCAACTGTGACATATTGATTGTGTGTTAGTCAAGGTAAACTACAGAAACAAATCCATAGACACACATATGGGTATAAGGAAAAGGTTTATATACAAGAGGAATGGTACATCCCTGCCCAGTCCAGTTCAAAGTCATAAATCCGATATTAGCCCATATGCCCGATATCAGTCTATAAAGTCTCCTTCTGACTCATGCAGTCACAGGCCAGTGGGTGCAGAGTTTCAGCGCTGGCAGGGGTCTCCCCATGGCTCCTCGCTTCCAGGGTTCAGGGTCCATCAACAGTATCCAGTGGTGGTAGGAGCAACTCAGCGCTGGCAGGGGTCTCCATGTGGCTTCTCCAGCTTCAGAGGTCTGGTTCCATCAGGGTAAGCTCGTGTGGCTTCTCCTCTGATTCCTTCAGCTCCTTGGATGCTGCCATCTTGACTTGTCCATGGTCCGTTGTCTCGGAGACTGACTCCCAACAACTGGGGAGATGGCTCCTCATCTCTACCAGGGAAATACCACGAGATTTCCCAGAACTCTCAGGAGAAAGTCATGTCCACATGGAGACTTCATTGGCTATCTCCAGATTAACAGGCTAGACTCCACCCCTACATCTCAAACATGAAATTAACATAAGCACATGATTGCCACAGATTGCCACCAATCATGTTCTTTTGATAATTTCTCTTGACCTATTTAAGTGACCAGCTTTCTTTAAATTCTTGGATGCCAATAGTTTCCTTCATCTAGATAAAGTTTTTGTCATTGTCTCGTTTTTGTTCTGTTGAAAGATCAATAAATTTGTCTCTAGAAGTCTTTTAAAAAAGATTTATTCATCCATGAAGAGGCTGTACTCAAAGAAGAGATTCAGGAGTCTATTAAACCTAGGCTGTGAATGCAACCTCCTTCTGTCTTTATGACTTTGGAAAAATTACTTAACTTCCCTGACTTCAGTTTTCTGGTTTGTAAAATGGAAGCAATAATAGAATTTGCCTCTTGGCATGATCTGAGGATCAATTTAGTAATACATGTAGAGCACTTAGAAAGTACCAGCTCATAGCAAAGGCAGTGCTTTGCTGAAGGCCTATTACGACTGGCCACTGGGTGAGTGCTAGGGATGCCCAAGAGAGCAAAGCAGCCATGGGCTTCCAGTTGCGCGGCAGACATTAACAAGGCACCTGGAGGCAAACTCTAGCGCGTTCTACGAGAGCCATATTGAGAGAACAATGACTGGGTAATGTAGAGAGACTTGGGGATTGGGAGAGGTGTTTTAGGAACAGGACCAAAATGAGCAAAGACCTGACGTGGGAAGGAACAGGAAGCCTTTGATGGGTGAAGGAACTGGCGATGGGGTGCAGAGAGACAGGGTGAGGGTTTTAGGGAAATGCAAACCAGACCATATTATAGAAGCTCTGGGGTGATGCAAGCCGTTAAGCATGTGCCTAGAAGCTGAAAGGTGGGTGCTCCAAGGCCACCTGGAGGCCTCGTGAAGTAGGTCCCTCAGAAAGCAGGGGGTTGCCTCGAGTCGGAAGCAATTCACTGGCAACTGACCACAGCAGATGATGTTCTTTCACACCAATGGCAACTTGCTTCCTCCTGGCGCTGGGGGATGCTGCCCTTTAGCCCTTCTCACTTCCTTCCATTTTCGTCATCCTACCGCTGTGCTCATTTCCAGCAAAATTTGAGAATTTCCTTTTGCCCTCACAGTCTGTTTCGTTTCATCTTTCATGTGGCATGAGCGTGCCGTGCATGCTTTCTACGTGTTGTGGCATGCAATACTGTCGTTCCCACACTACCCGGGCGTTTCATAAGCTCATGCATCAGAAAGTCCTCCAGCACAGTATGCTCGCCTCCGGCGTTCTGTGTAGTTGCTGGTGAGTCTGCTCCACCACGCGGTCATATCTGATCGAGCAGAACCACACCACCGCGCTCTTACGGCTGCGATCTGCCAGATGCACATTGCCGGCCCTGTCTTTTGAGGTGTCTCTGGGCGCGTTTGAACCACCGCCTTTGATCTAGTAGGTGAGTGCCACCAAGAAATTCATATAGTTCCTTTACGTTCACACGTTCACACGTGTACTTATCCCAAAGATCCAAAAGTTATTTACCTCATAAAGAGTTATACGAAACAAAATCACACCCTGCCCCAAGCTTCTCCATTCAATTCTTGTTCCCCAAAGAGAAGGACTTTCATATTCTATCATGACTTCTTCTCTCATTTACCTTCCTCTTTCTTTGACAAGCTCCTAATACCACTTCGTAATTGTTCAGTTTTGGTCTTATCCACTGCCTTCTTAAGAGCAGCAGTTGACGACCTTCAGCTGGGCACGTATCCCTTGGCCCCTGTCTTTCCGAATTGGCTATGTCACATTTTTCATGTCAATTTCCAGTGTTTATTGTGAGGTTGTTGTGTATTATTCACAGGAGTCCTGGGGGCCTGGTGGGTTATATGCTCTGAATTGCTAACTGCAAGGCTACCAGTTCAAAACCACCAGCTGCCCCAAGAGAAAAAGATGAGTTTTTTAATTCCCGTGAGATTTACAGCCTTGGAAATCCACAAGGAGTACTTTGTCTTATAGGGTGTGACTATCAGTAGGAACAGGCTGTGATTTTTCTGTGGGGCAGGGGTAGTGTTTTGAGGTTTTATTCATGAATGAGCTTATTACGTCCTAGGGTCACATCTCCTATAGGTCTTCTGCTTTCTTTTAGCGATATATTCTCTTGACTTGTGTTCCGTTAGTTTTCTATGACCTAGTTACAAATCAGTCCAGCCAGAAGCTAAAACTACCTTTTTGATACATTCAGATTAAATGATCCTTTTCCTCATCTGCCTCCCCCCTCCCTTGAGATCAAGACTGTATTATGAGTTTTGTAGGTGATTTTACCTTTATTGACCCCTTCTTCCATTATGTGTGTGTGTGTGTGTGTGTGTGTGTGTGTGTATAATTGCTGTGCTAAAAAGAGGAATATAATCTTAGCTGGATTCATGATCACTTATTCCTTACTTATATTTATATTCCTGCTGATTTTAAAGACATTAAAGTCAGGGCTGAGCCCCGGTGGCGTAGTGGTCGAGTGCGGGACTGCGGCCGACTGGCGTGGCAGTTCAAATCCAGCAGCAGCAAGGCTGGGCCTCCCACTCCTACCAGAGGGCAGTGATGCCTAAATAAAAATAAATAAATAAATAAAATAAAATAAAATAAAGTCAAACCAGTTTTACAGTCCCTAAAAATACGAACCTTAGGTCTATTGCTACGGGGTCCAATACATAGACGAGGCATCCGCCACTCCTCAAACTCACTGCAACGGAGTCATTCGGACTCATAGCGGTGCAATAGGACGGGGTTGAGCAGCTCCTGTGAGCTCCCTAGACTGTGACTCGTCAGAGAAGTAGACAGCTTCTCCATGGCACAGCCAGTGGTGTTCAACTGCCGACCTTGGGGTGTGGCCGCCACCACTGCACCTGGAACGCTCCACTAGGGGCTGCTTGTTCTCTAGGCACTGAGATCCCTCTTCAGCTTAATCCCAAACATTCCATGTAGTTCTCTTATATATCGATGCCCTGTTTGGGGAAGTCCATATCTTCTTTTTTATATTATTTTCTGACTTTTGTTAGAGTCAACTTTTCAGACATTTCCTGAGATAGAGTGCCTCGGGGGTAAGTTGAAGACTTGGTATATCAGTCAATGCTGCAATCTACTTTCATAATGGATTGATGGTTTGGCTGGGTATGGCATTATCATTTGGAAATATATATTTTCTTTTTTTAAGATTAAGTCTTAAAAAAATCTTTTTATTGGGGGCTCGTACAACTCTCATCACAATCTGTACACACATCCATTGTGTCAAGCACATTTGTACATGTCCTGCCATGATCATTTTCAAAACATCTGCTTTCTACTTGAGCCAATAGTATCAGTTCCTCATCCCCCCACCCCATAAACCCTTAATAACTTATACATTATTATTATTTTGTCATGTCTTACACTGTCCAACTGATCCCTTCATCCACTTTTCTATTGCCCATCCCCCAGGGAAGGGTTATATATAGATCCTTCAGTTCCCCCTTCCTACCCCACCTTCCCTCCACTTTCCCCATATTGCCACTCTCTGGTCCTGCGGAGTTCTTCTGTCCTGCATTCCCTGTGTTTCCATTTCCTCTATGTTCCAGAGTATATTCTCTGTTCTAGCTGGGTTTGTAAGGTAAAACTGGAATCATGATAGTGGCGGTGGTGGGGGGAAAGAAGGAGAAGAAGCATTAAAGAACTAAAGGAACGTTGTCTGGTTCGTCTTCTCCCCATGACCCTTTTCTAAGGGAATGTCCAGTTGCCTAGAGATGGGCTTTGGTTTCCCACTCCACAGTACCCCTAATTCACAATGACATGACTTTTTTGTTCTTTGATATCTGCTACCTGATTGTTTGGAAATATTTTTTTTTGGGGGGGGGATCACTGCTCTCTGGCAGTGGGAGTAGGAGACCCAGTCCCACGGCTGGAATTGAACCTCCATCCCAGTGGGCCACAGCCCCGTGCAACTTGGAAATAATTTACCCTGAGTTTTGTTTAACGGCACAAATGACATGGTAAAGAATTCAAAACACATTTAAATATGGAGAATAAAGATATCCTGAAAGCTGCACCCTAAGTTAGGAATTAATATACTGGGAGCAAGTGAAGAAAGGGATGAGAAGATCTCTCTCTTGGTATAAAGATTGTCACTTGTCTGTTTGTTTTCAGTGCACCCTACTGACTACAAGGGGGACTGGTGTCCTTACATCTACAGCTTCACTGAATCAGCATCTCCAGAATCAGCATCTCCAGAGAGAAAGCTTCCAGTCTTCTGTTAATGTTGCAGGGCTATGGCCATCTATTCAAAGGAATTTAGATATCTTGTCAGTGGATTGAGGAAATTATACACATTCTTATATGTTGATTTTCTATGTGTTAGTCTGGGTAAACTAGAGAAATACAGGGATACTCATGTATGTATAAGAAAAGTTTTATATCAGAGTAATTGTATATTAATAAAACATCACAGCCCTGTCCAGATCAAGTCCATAAGTCTGATATTAGCCCATATATTAGTCCATAATTTTTTCTTCAAACATGCAACATGTACAATGATGCTGAATGCAGAAAGATTACAGGCCAGTGGGTGGAAAATCTTGTGGGCGCAGTGGTGGTAGAAGCATCCCAGCGCTGGTGTGGGTCTCCACATGGCTCCTCCATCTCCAGGACTCTGGCTTCCATTAGAATAGTTCCACGTGGCTTGTCAACAGGAATGTCAAGCAGAGAGAGTGTGTGTCCTGCCTACAGGGAACGAGACAAGAGTTCCCAGAATCCTCAGGAGAAGGCCCTGTCCACACCGAGGCATCCTTTGCGATGACCTGATTGACAGGCTAGACTCCACCTCTTTGTTAATGCTGACAGGAGATTATGTAACTGCCACAGTCTTTATGTAGGGTGAATAGTCAGGTCCTCTTGGAAGAAGAAACTTTTCTTTTAATAGAAGGTTTATGCAAATTGTTTTCACAGTAAACACAGATTTTAGTGAAACCAGTTTTTGCTGTGGCTGATACGATTGGACTTGCTTAGCAGGTAATTAATTTAAAGAAGCTCTGCAAGTTAGGAAACTTGCTACCGGGGGGGAGGGGGGGGGCAGTGTTGACTCAAAGCAGCCCTCTGTGGGTTTCTGAGACTGATACAGTTTATGAGAATAGAAAGCCAGTCTTTCTCCTACAGAGCTGCTAGCGCTTTTCAACTGCTCACCATGGGGATCACAAGCCAATGCACAACCGTCCCTGGAAGCTATGAAGTGTAGTGCAAATATAAAGGCATTATTTGAAATGCATTTACACATTGCTCTTTCTCTAAAAGGCATTGAAACAGTTTTTTTTTTTGGGGGGGGGGGCATCACTGCCCTGGTGGGAGTAGGAAGCCCAGCTTTGCTCCTGGAGAGCTGCTGGTGCATTTGAATTGCCAACCCTGTGGGCCGCAGTCCCGCACCCAACCACTATGTCACTGGGACTCAGCCCAAAACAATTCTTTTTTAAATTAAGAAAAAAAAAATTTTAGGCATCACTGCCCTCTGGTGGTGGGAGTAGGAGGCCCAGCCTTTGCTCCTGGGGAGGTGGAATTGAACCTCCATCCCAGTGGGTCGCAGTCCCGTGTACAACCACTACGCCACCGGGGCTCAGCCAGCCCAAAACAATTTATAAAAAATAAAAACAGCAAAAAAGCAGCCCCCCTATATTTTATTATTCCAGTCATTTGTAGCTTATTGGCATCAGTCACAGAGCAGTGAGACTAGCATTTTGAGAACAAACCACAGCATATTAAAATCATTATTAAATTGCTGTTGGTCTGACGTGCTTTGAGCTAATCAGACCTGTATAACCCAGACTGTGTATGTCCCATATGGTTAACATGCTTGGATGATAACGGAAAGGTTGGAGGTTTGTGTGTACTCAGAGGTGCCTTGGAAGAAAGGCCTGCCAACCAACTGTGAAGAACCCTTTAAAATCCCTGCAGAGTACAGTTCTTCTCTGACATATGTGGGGTCACCAGGCCTCAGAAATGATTGATTGGACAGCGACTTTTTTGGATGGCTGTAACTAACTTCTTGCTCTGTGCTTCCAAACAACACTCATCTTACAAGTCAGATAATTTCCACTATGTGAAACCATTTGGTGGTAGAAGTCTACCATAAGCTATGTTTAGGGCAAACGAACTTTAAGGATGTACTTGGGTCATGGGTCACTGTCTCTTGCCTAAGACCACCAGGAACACAACTGTAGTTGAATAAGTTGGGTTTGTTGTTCATTTAGGGGAGGAGAACACACCCCAAGGGAATTCAGTACAGAAGGCAGTGGGGAAAATGCTCAGATAGGATTTGCACTTGTGTTGAGTGAATCTTTGAATGTTCTAAAGAAGCAGGCTCTTGCTTCCATCGTATTTTGTCAGGAAGTAAGGGCAATTCCATGGCTGGGTGTCTCAATGGAAGAGCCAGACTAAACTGAGAAGCCTAAAGCTGCAATTGGTAAAGACGCAGCAGATATTCACATTAGTGGGGAGGGGAGGTAGGGTTGATTAGGATTTGTGGTTTAGACAACAGCCACATTTTGCTTGCATTCCAATAGGATTATAGAGTGACCTAGCTTTTGTCTTGGTTCATTATGGTCACAGGATGGTCTTGTCTGATGTTGATGCTCTGTGGAACTGTTTTCTGTTCATCAGAATACTGTAGCCTTCATTTTAACTCAATGTAAAAAAAAGCCCCCCAAACCAAACAAAACCTACCAACCAAAATTCTTTTTTAAAAATCATTTATAGAGACTTGGTGATCATGCACTTCCTATTAGAATGGCTGATAGTGATTATTTTGTCATTTTATTGAGGAATCTTATAATGTTTATGAAAACCCATACATCAATTGTATCAGGCATATTTGTGCATATGTAGTCATCATTCCTTTCAAGACTGTTACTTTCTATTGAACCCTCGATATCAGTTTTTTTTTACTCCTTCCTTCCCTCCACCCTTATGACCCCTTGATAGACTATAAATTGTTATTTTCATTTTCATGTCTCATACTAACCACAGTCTCCCTTCCCTCATGGTTTCCATTGTGCTTTTCCCTGGAGGGATGTGTGTGGTTGTGTATTGATCCTTGTAATCGGTTCCTCCTTTTACCCTCATCCTCCCTTCTCCCTTCCCATCTGGTATCTCTCTTCCCATTTCTGCTTCTGGGTTGTGTGTGTTGTGAGCTCTTATCTCTTATCTACACTTAAGCACACCTCTAGTCTAATCCAAAGTGAGAGGCATGACTGGGCTTATGGTGGTGGGGAAGCCCCAAGGAACCAGAGGGATATTGTGTGTTTCATCCATGCTTTACTGCACCCTGCAAGGCAGAATTCTTACAACCAGACCAATGGACAGCATGATGATAAAAGGAGGAAGGATTGAAATTGTCAAGGATTTCACTGTACTAAACCCACAATCAATGCTCATGGAAGCAACAGTTAAGAAATCAAATGATGTATTGCACTGAGCAAATCCGCTGCACAAGACCTCTTTGACGCGTCGAAGAGCAAGGGTTCCACTTTGAGGATGAAGGTGCACCTGACCCAAGCCATGGCATTCTCAATGACCTCTATGCATTTGAAAGTTAGACAACGAGTAAGGACGGCCATAGAAGAATCGAGAAACTGGAACTATGGTGTTGGTGAAGAATATTGAAAGTACGATGAACTGCCGGAAGAATAAACAAATCTGTCTTGGAATAGGAACAGCCAGGATGCTCTTTAGAAATAAGGATGGTGAGACTTCATCTCACATAGTCACTGTGAGTTGGAGTTAACTTTATGGCACCTAATACCAGCAATAGAAAGAAAATATAACTCTTGATTCTTCATGTATTAACTATAAAGGTAGAGTCTTACTGTGTGGTAGAAATTCATTTGTCATTTATTGATGATTGTTAATTCCATTTGAGTAACCCCCCTCCCCTCATCTTCTCATGATTCAATTTGTTTCTAAAATATCTTTGTCAAGGTGTTTAGTTGAGAGAAGGAATGAGCACATTTGCTGAGTCTACTGAGTTCTTATTACTGTTGCAGTCTGAAACCACCTTTAGGTTGTTGCGGAAGTTACATAGTCTGTTGTCAACTTGAGACTTAAGAGTGAAGGGGTGGGGCTTACCCTGTCAGTCAGGCCACAGCTTGATGAACTCATTTGGAGCCACTAAGGAAAAAATAGCTTGCTGGAGGTGGGACACACACTCACTCCCTGTAAGTCCACCTTGTGGACAAGGAGCTATGCTAGAGTCTTGAAGCTGGAGGAGCACCATGGGGACCCCTGCCAGTGCTAAGATGCTTCCATTGTCACTGGGTCCACAAGACTTTCCACCCACTGGCCTGTGATCTTCCTGCATTCGGTGTCATTGCATGTGTTTCATGAGTCTGAAAAGGACTTTATAGATTGGCATCAGACATATGGGCTAATATCAGACTTATGGACTTGTCTGGACTAGGCTGGATGTTTTCTTAATGTTCAATTGATCTTGTATATAAAGATTGTTCTTATACACACATGGATGCCTATGAATTTGTTTCTCTAGTCAACCCAGACTAACACTGTCGCTCCCCGTAATGAAGTCAATAGCATGTGTGTAATCCCTCAAGAACATCTTTAAGCTTTTTGCCAGAAATGGTAGACACTGGTTGGTTAACTTCCTTTTCTGTACTTGGAAGCATGGTTCTGTCTTTCCTTCTGCTGTGCATATCACTATAGTGGGGTTTCTGGAAATTTCAGGTGGCCCCTTGGCCCAAGCTGGACAGAGTAGGGGTGGAGTCAAGCCTGTCAATCAGATCATAGCCAATGAGGCCTCTATATGGGCATGGCCTTCTTGTGAGAATTCTGGGAACTCCCGAATTTCCTCCTTGGAGGCAGGAGACATTCTCTCTTTGCTTATTCTCTGGGAGACATAGCAGCTGACAAGACACATGGAACTATGCTAGTACCCTGAGCTGAAAAATCCATGTGGAGACCCTTGTCAGCGCTGAGATACTTATAGCACCACTGGATCTGCAAGACTTCCTCCCACTGGCCTGTGAGCTTCCAGCATTTGACATCATTGTCTGTGTTTCATGAGTTTGAAGAGGACATATGGGCTAATATCAGACTTAGGGAGTTGATCTGGACTGGGTTGTTTTCTCAATATTCAATTGCTCTTGTATATAAACCTCTTTCTTACACACATGTGAGTCTCCGTGGATTTTTTTCTCTGTCTACCCGGACTAACACACATACCTGGAACCATCACTTAGTCTTCGAAAGGCCACTCTACCAATGTATCAAGTCAGCTACTTGATAAAACACTTGGTAAAAACCAGTGAATTCCATAAACATGGACACATTGGCACACCTGACTTGTCATGAAGTAAGTCCCTTGATCAGAAGCAAGGGTATGTGGGATAGTCTAATGGGGCCTCTATGTCCATGCATTGATGGTAATTTTTGCAGAAGCACTGCATTCAGGGAAGGCAAATACATATGAAAATACCTATTCCAGAGTAAGAACAAAGTAGGCCTCACTTCAGTCTATGGGTAAAGGAAGTTCTTCAAACAGAAAGGGAGTGGTAAGGAGTCTACTTGAAGCATCAAGTAGAAACATCAGTAAGAAGAGCAGAAACGGGTTGAGTCTCAGTGGCATAGTGGTTGTGCGTGGGACTGTGGCCCACTGGGATAGAGGTTTGATTCCAGCTCCATGGAGCAAAGGCTGAGCCTCCTACTCCCACCACCTGAGGGCAGTGATGCCCCCCCCCAAAAAAAAGAAGAGCAGAAACATGGGTGACAACAATAGTTTCTCCCATGGAGGAACTTCAGTGGCACAGTGGTTATATGTAGGGCTGCAATCTGCATGGTGAGCACTTCAAAACCACCAGCAACTGTGGGAGAAAGACCGGGCTTTCCACTCCGGTAATGGTTACAGTCTCAGAAACCCACAGGGGACTGAGATGAGTGAGTACTGACTTGATGGCAGTGAGGGTTTTTTTAAATCCTCCTCATGAGTTTTAGAAGTCATATGTGATCATTGAAATGAAAATTATGGGACTGAGCCCCGGTGGCATAAGTGGATGAGTGCGGGAATGTGGCCCAGAGGCTTGGTGGTTCAAATCCAGTGGTGGCTCTCAGGAGCAGCACTGGGTAGCGCCCACAACCACCAGAGGGCAGTGATGCCCCCTCCCCAAAAAAACCCCAAATAAAACGGCCGAGTAAGTCTTAAGATATCAACAACTACCTTAATTGTTAATAGTCTAAATACATAAATTAAAAGGCAGATATTGGAAGAGTTGATAGAAAGGCAATCAAACACCAGCTTGCTGAAAATTCAATGGCATCAATAGGCAAAAGCAAAACAGGCAGGTGAGTAAAGTACTAGAACAGTGAGTAACAGGATGGCTACCAGAGGTTCTGGCCGGATTAGGAAGAGGATGTCAAAAAGGAATGTCATGGCTGATGTAGGGTGGATCTCAGTGAAAGTAAAGCACACCAGAAAGACGTCTCCTCGTGTCTTATTGACGGTGTAAAAGCATTTGACTATGTGGATCATAACTAACCATAGATAGCCTTGAGAAGAATGGAAATTCCACAGTACTTCATAGTACTGATGTAGAACTTGTACATGGATCAAGAAGCAGTTGTGCAAACTGTGGCAGTCATGTGCTTATGTCAATTTCATGATTGAGATGCAGGGGTGGAGTCTAGCCCGTTAATCTGGAGATAGCCATTAAGTAGCCAATGAGGCCTCTATGTGGGCATGGCTTTTTCCTGAGACTTCTGGGAAATCTCGCGATATTTCCCTCGTGAAGATGAGAAGCTATCTCCCCCAGTTGTTGGGAGTTAGTCTGAGAGGAAAGACAAGGAAAAAGACAGGGAAAAGACAAGATGGTAGCGTCCGAGAAGCTGGAGGAGCCGCCGGAGGAGAAACCACACGACTTTGCCCTGATGGAGCCAGACCTCTGAAGCTGGAGCAGCATGCTGTTGATGGACCCTGAGCCCTGGAAGTGAGGAGCCATGGAGAGTCCCCTGCCAGCGCCGGGACTCTGCACCCACTGGCCTGTGACTTTGTGAGTTGGAAGGAGACTTTATAGACTGTTATCGGGAATATGGGCTAATCTCGGACTTATGACTTTGAATTGGACTGGATTGGGATGCTTTCTTAATGTCCTATTTCTCTTATATCCATATGTGTGTCTATGAAATTTGTTCCTCTAGTCTACCCGGACTAACATACAAACCTAACAAGGAAATACCGCATGGTTTAAAATCAGAAAAGGCATGCATCAGAGTTGTCTCCTTTCACCATACTTATTCATTCTGTGTGCTGGGGAAGCAGAGGATCTGAATTATGAAGAAAAATGTGGCATTGGAACAGAGACAGGCTTGTTAACAATCTGGGGTATGCAGAAGACAGAACCTTGCTTGCAGAGAGTGAGGAGGAATTGGATGAAGAAGATGAAGATCAAGGATTGAAGTCTTCCATATGGACTGTGACTCAATGTAAAGATGGTTAAAATCTTCATCATTGGACCGATAAGTAGCATCATGATAAATGGAGAAAATCTTAAAGTTATCAAAGATTTTGTCTTAGAACCACAACCAATGTTCTTGGAAGCAGTAATCAAGAGATGCAAAGACCCATCACATGGGGCAAAGGTGCTGCCCAAGACTTTGTTAGTGTGGAAAAGCAAGGACGTGACTTTGAGGACGAAGGTGAGTCTGGCCCAAGCCGTGGTATTGTCAATTTCCTTATCGACATGTGAAAGTTGGCCATTGAATAAGGAAGACCAATGAAAAACTGAAGCCTTTGATTTGTGGTGCTGAAGAAGAATATTGAAAATATTATGCACTGCTAAAAGGACACAGCAATCTTTCTTGGAAGAAGTCTGATCAGAGTGCTTCTTTTTTTTTTTAATTTAAAAAAGATTTTAATTTAGGCATCACTGCCCTCAGGTGGTGGGAGTAGGAGCCCCAGCCTTTGCTCCTGTGGAGCTGGAATTGAACCTCCATCCCAGTGGGCCTCAGTCCCGCACACAACCACTACACCACCGGGGCTCAGCCAGAGTGCTTCTTAAAGGCAATAAACACTTTGGACATGCTGTCAGGAAACTAGTGCTGGAGAAGGACATTATGATCAGAAAAGTAGGTGGACAGTGAAAAAGAGGAAGGCCTCTCTGGGATGGATGGACTCAGTGGCTGCATCAGCTGGCCGGAGCACAGGAACAATGGCGAGGAAGGCAGGGGCCGGCTGGGCAGCGTTTGGTTCTGCTGTGTGTGGGGTCGCGCTGGGTTGGAGCTGACTCAATGGCATCCAACAGCAAAAACAACTGGGGTGTCCGTCCATCCGCCCGCAGGTTTATTCTAAATAAAGCATGCTTAGAACGTCTTAGGGAATGACTGCGCATGCGGACAAGGTTCCCCAGTCTCTTCAGACTGACTTTAAAAAATTTAAAAGTCCGATGAAAAGAGTGGCATCAGGCTGAGCCCTGGTGGTGTAAGTGGTTGAGTGCGGGACTGCGGCCCGTGGGCTTGGCGGTTCAAATCCAGCGGCGGCTCTCAGGAGCAGCGCTGGGTAGCGCCCACGACCACCAGAGGCAGTGATGCTCCCGCGCACCCCCCCCCCCCCAAAAAAAAAACCACAGTGGCTTCTGACGGGGTCTTCTGGATTCAATAAAGGCAGCTCAGAAGGACATGGCATTTAAGAAATTAAAAAAATTTTTTTTTAATTTCAAAGGAGTAATCTTTTTTGTCCCTTTTAAATCATTTTTTTGCAGGTTCATACCTCTCTTATCACAATACATATATACATCGTGTCAAGCACATTTGTGCATTAGTTGCCATTTATAATTTTCAAAATATTTTCTTTCTACTTGATTAATCTTGATAGATTTTTCTATCAAGGATATTAACCAATCACAAAGACTTATTATAAGGTAGTTTTAAGAAAATTGAAAAATGCATTGGTGATTTTGGTGGTCATGTACTTGATGTCAATTTCATGATTGGGATCTAGGGGTGGAGTCTAGCCTGTCAATCTGGAGCTAGCCAATGAACAGTCAATGAGACCTTTGTGTGGGCATGACTTTCTCCTGAGAGTTCTGGGAAGTCTCGTGGTATTTCCCTGGTGGAGATGAGAGACCATCTTTCCAGTTGTTGGGAATTGCTCAAAGGAGAAGACAAGATGGCAACATCTGAGGAACTGGAAGAGCTGGAGGAGAAGCTACCTGGCCTTATCCTGATGGAACCAGACCTATGAAGTCGGGAAAGCCACAGAGAGACCCCTGCCAGCGCTGAGATGTTTCTCTCACCAATGGATACTGCTGATGGACCCTGAGCCCTGGAAATGAGGAGCCATGAGGGACCCCTGCCGGAGCTGGGACTCTGCACCCCTGGCCTATGACTTTGTGAGTCAGAAGGAGACATTATAGGCTGATATTGGACATACGGGCTAATATCAGACTTATGACTTTGAACTGGACTGGGTTGGGATGTTTTCTCAATGTTCTATTCCTCTTGTATATAAGCCTTTCCCTTATACCCATGTGCATGACTATGAATTCTTTTTCTCTAGTCTACCTGGACTAACACAGTGATTGAAAGTCCAGAAGACTGAGGAATTTTTTCTTCATCACAACAACACACTTGCTCATTCTCTTAGGGCAGCCAGGTTTATCCTGAGATGTTTATGGGGAAAACTTCCCCTATTTACCCTACAATGTGGTCTTGTCCCTTCAGACTGCTTTTTGTTCCCCAAATTCAGAGAACTTGAGAGGGAGCACAATTTAAGTCCATTGCGGATACCCAGACTGTCTTCGTGTGGTGCAAATGGAAGCCGGGAGATTAATAGAGGGGTGGAAACACTGCCTTTAGGAATCCATCAATCTAGATGGAAGGTATGTTGAGAAATGATGGTTTCACATTCTGATCTTTTTATTTACTAAAGATTTCTACAATTGCTAGCAATACTTTCTGATTTCACTTCCTGCCATGTAACATTATGCTCCCCACATGGTTACCCCTAATGGTCAGGTTGTTATATGAACATTAGCATTATGTGAAAATGGAAGATGTTTACATCAGGTCACACAATGGAGGATGGCTACACTATTACATAATACCTAATCACATCATTACCTCAATACCAAATCACATTCATTATTACATGACTAACTGTCAAAGAACTTCAACCATTACAGCCAGTATGACTCTTGCTTCACATCGTGGCATTCATTACTGGCAGACTTTGTTAATGTGCAAGGTAATCTGTCATAAATCTCATGCTGTATCATGAGATCATTGGAGGTGTACATGTATGTCCAAGTAGTGGGAGTGGCTATACTAATATCAGTTAAAATAGATATCAGAGCAAAGCAAGGTATGGAGACGAAGAATGCTACATATTGATGAAAGGAGCTATCCACCAGGAATGATCCTTCATGATCCAAACAACAGAGTCTAAGGAAGCATTAAACAAAACCCAAAAGAACTTAAAGAAGAAGTAAAAAATCCCACATCCATACCTGGGGACTTCAGTAATTGATAGAACCAGTGGGAAGAAAATCAGTGTAGAAACTCAGGCAGCCCCAACACATCAGCAATGTCTAACAGAGATTCGGTGAACAGCAGCAGAATACACGGACTTTTTCATTGTCTAGGCAACAGTTACCAAGGCATCTTCTTCGCCTCAACAAATTTTATGAAAATGAAGTCACATAGAGCATGTTCTCTGACTATGTGGACCCAAACTGGAAATTGATAGCTGGAAGGCAACAGGCAAATGAAATATATTTTAGAATAACCCATGAGTCAAGGAGGAGGAAGGACAACTTTAAACACACAGAACTGAACAAAAAGACAATCTCTGAGGCTATAAAGGACATAACTTAACCAACATGGAGAAGATATATTTTGGGAGGGAGGCATCACTACTCACCGGTGTGGGAGTAGGAGGCCCAGCCCCACTGCTGGAATTGAACCTCCATCCCAGTGGGCCACAGTCCCGCGCACAACCACTACACCACCGGGGCTCATCCCTGAGAGAATATTTTATAGCTCCAAATGCTTCCTTTAGAAAAGAGGGCAGGGGCAAACAATAATTGATACTTCCACCTGTATGGATGCAATAATAGGAGCAAAATAAACCCAAAGCAGGCCAAAGGAATAAAATAATGATGATGATGATGATGATGATGATGATGATGATGATGATGATGCAATAATATAGAAAGAAGGGACAGTAGTAGAGAAAATGGATTAAACAAAAAAAGCTGGTCTTTGCTGGCTGGGGACGAACACCAATGAAGTTGCGAGCAAGACTGACAATAATAAGGAGAAAATACAAGTAACTAATGTGAGAACTAAAAGAGGCTAAGACTGCAGACCCTTTGACCTTTTTATGCTCATGGAAAGATATGATCTGAGCAATGTGATTAACACTGAAGAAAATGAATTCATAATTTAAAAGCTCCTGAAGGGAAACCTCCTTGACCCAGATGGAGAATTCTACCAAGGAAGAATTAACACCAATTTGACACAATCTTGACCAGAAAATAGTAAAGGGAACACTTTCCATCTCATACTTATGACCCCGCGATCCAAATTAGACCAAGAGAACACAAAGAAAAAAAAGACACAACTATAGATCACATCACTGAGTTTAGACACCAAAACTTCAACCAAAACTTCAATATTAGCAAGTTGGTTACAACATATGTAATTAAAAGTCCTTATTATACAGGTAAAAATAGTTTCACATTTAAGAATGTACCACCCAGTACAATTCACCATCCAGTAAGAACTAGACCCCAAGCCAAATTCACTACCAGAGAGTCATTTCTGACCCACAGTGGCCCTAAACGACAGAGTAGAACTGCCCCTTCAGATTCTGAAGGCTGTATCCTTTTACAGGGTCAGAAAACCCCTCTCTCTCCCTCCGAACAGCTGGGTTCGAACTGCTGACCTTGTGGTTAACAGCCCCATCCAGATGAGCAGCTTAAAGAAGAAAAGTAATGTGATGGTATTGTCAATGCGGACGAAGCACTTAGCACAATCTAACACCAGTTCATGATTAAGAATAAAAAAAAATGAAGACAGAGCAGTCCTGCATTTCTTTTTCTTTAACACAAACCTTTATGATCAAACCATGAAGATCCTCTTTTCCAGCCTATCTTCCTGACAGAGGGGCTCTTAATTTGCTAGCACGTGTCTTTGAAAGACTAGATGTTTTCCCTGTTGGGTTAGAAACAAGGCAAGGATTTCTGTTCTGTTCACTCTTATTCAACATGTAAAGGGAAGGTCTGGTTATCACAATACCATATTCAGCCTTGGAGAGTGTCCGTGGGACCTGATTGATGAGATGTCCCAGCATCATCCTGATATTTCCCCCACTGGGTCGACAGGTCGATTTTCTCCAAACAGCTGTAGTTCTTCTTAGCAGGAGGTGAAAGGGGCTAGGGTCTCAAAGATAGGGCGCTGTGATAGTTAAGTCAATGAACATGTGGGATTATTTGAAGGGGAGTTTAATTGAAGGGCAGACAGATAAATGGCTCCACGAGCCTCCCTTGTCTGGTCTGTTGTTCTCTGATGGTTCGACCAGTGTGAGGCTGCCCTAGCTAGTTCTCTCCCTCAGTTGGCAAGGCTCACTTCCTGGGGGACATCCCTGAGGAGAAGCCACACGGACCTACCCTGATGCAGCCCTGGGTGCTGGAGCAGCCACAGGGAGACCCTGCCAGCGGGGTCTGATTACATGCTCACTGATTCAGCTTTCCTCCTGCAGTCGGCATCATTGCATGGGTTTTTGTGAGTTTCTGAAGGCTTCTGTCGATCGATGTTGCACAGATGAGCTAATATCAGACATCAGGGCTGCGACTGGTCTGGGTTAGGTTACTTAGTGTACAATTACCCTTCATATAAAGCTCTCTCTTATAAAATACGAGTGCCTATGAACTTCGTTTCTCTAGTTTACCCAGACTAACGCAGATGCCCTTTGCTCATGACCTGGTTGCTATCCTAGGTCTTTTCAGTGAGTCGTACCATGGAAGTGAAACAATCAAAGAGAAAGCAATTCTACCCACGATCTCCAATGGACCTTCAGCGCTATAGGGATTTTAGTTAAATTCTCTGAATTTATAGTCACATCCCTTTTCTCTTATTAAAAAAGATAATCTTGGTTTCTAACGATATTAACACAATTACTGATTTGGTTTAACCGACTATTTGACCAATATTTTCAGATGAACAGCATGCTATATAACGGAGCCAGAAACGACCCTGACGCTTGACTTTCCCACAGCCAGCTGGACCCGCTCAGCTCAAGAACTCGCTTTACCTGGCCTGCAACTTGCTAGCCGTAGACAGGATTAGCCCCAGAGCTAAGGACGGTTCCTAGATGGACACAGTCGCTGCAACAATGGATGCAAGCACAGCAGCCATTGTGAAGCTGGCACAGGACCTGGTGCTGTCCAGTTCTGTTGGATGGCAGCTAATGACATTAACAATAAAATGCCCCAAACTATGGCAGCCCTTTAAGAGTCCAGCAAGGCACAGTGTCTTCACTGCACTGCTGAAGATTGTAGACACATACACATGAGCAGATATACCTCCACCTCGCCTCTCCCTGGTCTTCCTGGTTTTCTTCTTCTTCTGAGAGGTAGCTTCTTGCACTGATGCTTTGGAAGGTTTCTACAAATTTTATTTTCCTTGTCGGAGATGAGTTTGTCACTAAAGACTCCAAGTCCATTTAAATTTTACTTTTCCTTTCCTCTTTAAGCTACTCAAGCCACTATTTAGGTTTGAGGGATAAGCAATCTGGAGGGATTTTTTTGGGGGGTGGTGGTGGTATTAAAAAGACATGCTATATATACAAGGGGGGTACCCCCAAACAACCAGCATTGTTCTGGAAGAAGTAGTACCCATTTTCCCCACTAGGCGAGCATCAAGCAGCTCACTTTGAGTTAGTGCACTCAGTGGCCTTGCCTGGGAAGGTTCTCTCTGGTCACAGTGAATTTTTTTTCGGAAGTTTCCCTCCAACCTCGTTTTATGGTGTGTGATGGCTGATTTAAAAGAGCAGTGCGAGACTGTGAAATCTTGTTTCCTGCTTGGGAAAAATACTGCAGAAACTGTTGTGTTGAACATACCTTACAAAAACAGCACTAGGAGAAAAACTCAAGTGTACGAGTGGTTTCCTTGTTTCAAAAAGGCAAAATGTTGATTGATGATACGCCTCATAATGAATGCCCATCAACTTCAAAGCAGTGCACTTGGAGTTTGTTCCACCAGGTCACACTGCTAATCAGGGTTTCTATTGCAGGTTTTGAAAAGATGGCAGAACAGTGTTTGACAAAAAACGGCCTGATTTGTGGCGGAGAGGGGACTGATTTCACCGCCACAGCAACGCGCCTTCTCATGCAGCCATCTCAGGGTGCCAGATTTGGGGCAAAAAACCGGTATGCTTCTCTTGCCCCCTGCACCCTATTCACCTGACCTTGTTCCCTGGGACTTCTTTTTGTTTCCCTGAATGAAGAGGGCCTTGAAAGGACAGCGATTTGATGAGGTAGTAGAGGGGAAGAAAAAAATGAGGGAGGGAGGTGCTGTCAGCCATCCACACAGATGAGTTTGAAAAATGTTTTCAAGAATGGACTCGTAGATTTGGCAAATGCATTAAGTGTAGTGGAGAGTATTTTGAAGGTGACAGGGTTATTTTGTAAAAAAAAAAAAAGAAAGAAAAGAAAGAAAAAAATTAAATACATAGCTGTGGGGGCAGGGAGGGGGGTCCTTTGCTTTTTTTTTTTTTGTAGCCCTCATATATTTGCATAGCCCAAGAAATAAAATCAACAGCAATATCCTCTCAACACATCCATTTTCTTGGCCTCCTGGCATTTCTCCCATCTACCCATTCCTGACCTCTTTCTAATGGCCAAACTCAAATCTGTTGATGTATACACAAACCACTTTTCTTCTGGTTTCTACAACTTTTAGAGCAGCGGTTCTCAACCTGCGAGTTGCCACCCCTTTGGGGGCTGAACCACCCTTTCAGAGGGATCGCCAAAGACCATCAGAAAACACTTTATTTCTGATGGTCTTAGGAAAGGAGACAGCCCCTCTCTCGTCTCCAGGTGGGAGTACCCGGCATGAAGACTGCTCCCCATGCTACATCCTACTCCAAGACAAAACTTCATTTCTTTGTCATTAGAAATATGTCACAATATATGATTGCATCGTTTTTGTGATTAATCACTATGCTTTATGTTCAGTCTGTAACAATGAAAAGACACCCTGCCCACCGGATACTTACATGGAGATTCATGGCAGTAGCAAAAACACAGTTATGAAGTAGCAATGGAAGTAATTTTGTGGTTGGGGGGGTCACCACAACAGTCAAGCTTGTGCAACACCGCCACCCTGTGGCTGCCTTTCCCGCCAGCAGCCCTGCAACTCACAAACAGTTACTCTGTGTTCACGAAGGAGCCTTGACAGTCTAATGGGGCTGCTGACGCCAAGGTCAGGAGTTCAAAACCACCAGCTTTTCTTTGGGAGCAAGATGAGGCTTTCTGTAAAGAGAATCTCATCAACCCACAGGGGTAACCCTATTCTGTCTTATGGGGTCACTATGACAGCGAGTTGTGGCTTTATATGTTCATGAAATACAACTTAGGAGTTCTTGTATGACCTAAAGAGTTAGTGCTGACCTAGAGATACCTGCCAATCTTCTACAGCGAGTAGTCTATAGACTACAGCTATCTCCTTTCCCCATCAAAACCACACCAGCTCTGCAGTGGGGTGGGGCTGCTCTGTCACGTGGGGTCGCAATGGCTGGACAGCACTTAACCAGACAGTCAAAGCAACCCTCTTCCTGCCTTCCTAGGGAAGCAACATTTTTATTAGCTTTTTGATTTAGCCATTCATTGCTAAAAATCATGGTTTGGAACTTGTTCATTATGGTTTGAGAAATTTCATTCTCCTCCCAGATATACTGAATCAGAATCTGTATTTTGATAAGATCCCCCTGGGGACAGGTAACAGAGATCAGTATCTCCTGGAATGGGATAGAAGTGTTGTGTTGCGAAAATGTGAAAATGAAAATTTTTACTGGTGTGTGTGAAACCAAAATGAATCAATTTGAAGGCCATTGAAAAATCTAAGCATACTTACTATTTGTGTTTTTTCTCTTTTTCAGATAAAAAATTACATATGTCCATACATTGGGTTCAGATTAAAGATGAAGAAAATGAAAACAAAACCAAGAGATCCAAAATATGCCTTTGAGTGGGGCTGAGCTCCAGTGGCATAAGTGGTTGAATGCAGGGCTGCGACTCATGGGTTTGGCGGTTCAAATCCAGCGGCAGCTCTTAGGAGTGGCACTGGGTAGCGCCGACGATCACCAGAGGCAGTGATGTCCCCCTCCCGCCCCCAAAATAGACCTCTGAGTATACCTTGCCTGAGACTCTGAAACTTACTTTCTAGAATGCAGAGTAGCTAAAGTAAATTAAAAAAATGATAAAGTAAAAGAACTGAAAACTTCAAAGGGAAGCTTGAGAGACACGATAAAGAAAGACACAAGACCCGGAGTGAGAAAGCCCCAAGGTAGAACACACCCAGTAACTGCAAGATGAAAGAAATGAAGGGGAAGAATGCAAGCCTATGTTGAAGAATTCCATGGCCAAAATATTGAGAGTCGATGGGAGGAATACAGAGTTCCTATATCCAAAAGGCCTGATTTGATACGCAACCATTTCCAGAGGTAGCATATGATCACGAACCAATAGTATGAGAGAAAATGTCCAAGCTGCACTGAAGACATTAGCAAAGAAATGAGACTTCAGGAATCGATGAAATATCAATATGTTTCAGCAAGCTGATGATGCACTGGAAGCACTCAATCACAGGAAGCTGTTGCCAAGACATTTGAAGACCTGGCCAACCAAATGGAAGAGTTCATATTTGTGGCCATTCCAAAGGGGACCCAATGGTATATTGCTAATATCACATGCAAGTAAATTTTGATGGCAACAATTCAATAAACGGTTGCAACAGTACATTGACAAGCATCTAGCTGCCAGATGGTCAATCCAGAATCAGAAGAGGACATGTCATGAGGGCCGTCATTGCCAACATCAGATGAATCTTAGCTGAAGGCAGATAACACCAGAAAGATGCTTGCTTGTGTTTTATTAAATCTGTAAAGGCATTCAACTGTGTGGACCATAATCAATGATGGATGACATTGGTAAGAATGAGTATTCCAGACTATTTCATTGTGCTCATGCAGAAACTGTACATGCCCCAAGAGACAGAAAATCCGTAAAGGTGTATGTCAGGGTTGTATCCTTTCATCATGCTTATTCGATTTGCATGCTAAGTGTGTTAGTTCAGCTAGACTAGAGAAATAAATCCAGGGACACTCATGTGTGTAATAGAGATCTTTATATCAAAGAGATATTGTATATTAAGAAAACATCTGAGCCCAGGTCGGATCAAGTCCATAAGTCTGATATTAGCCCATATATCCAATAGCAGTCTATATATAACACATGCAGGAAGATCACAGGCCAGGGAGTGGAAATCCTTGTGGATCTGGGGGTGGTGGAAGCACCTCAGTGCTGGTGTGGGTCTCCACTCGGGTCCTACAGCTCCAGGACTCTCTGGCTGCATTATCTTAGCTCCATGTGGCTTGTCATTAGGAATATCCCACAGGGAGAGGAGTGTATCCACCTCCAGTGAACTGTTTATTTCTGCAGTGCCTCCAAATGAGGTCATCAAGCTGTGAGCTGATTGACAGGCTAAAGTCCACCCCTTCACTCTTAGTAGTCTCAAGTTGACACCAGATTATGTTACTACCACAGCTACCCCTTGCCAACTTGACACTTTCACACAACTCTTTAGCCATATATCATTTGCAACCAAACAATAATAAAATCATATCTGTATCTAACAGGATAAAACTAAAATGCATACAATTAAAAAATGAATGAAAACAAAAATAATTTATACTTATGTGAACACCTATACTTTAATCCTATGAACATATTTCCCCACCTATGAAAGTTTATAGGCCAGCCACTTTATGCCTTTATTCTCCCAATTTGAGGTATATGGCCCACTTACATCAACCCAGTAATCTGAGGAGACAATCATATTCTTTGATATGAAGAATCTTCTTTCCAGTGGATGCTTTGCAAAGTCCACATCCTTAAACAGTCAAATCAGCATAGGTAACCGGTAAAGTCAGCAGCAATATGCACCAGTTCACCGGCTCAAACATCTTCTCTTCATCTGGTCGGGTTCTGGTCATTCAATGTGGGCTACCTCACTGAGCCTCACCAGGGTGTACATTGGTCACCTTGTCTTCAGACCAGTGGTTTTCAATCTGTGGGGTGTGACCACTTTGGGGGTCAAATGACCCTTTCACTTGGGTTGCCCAATTCATAACAGTAGCAAAATTACAGTTATGAAGTAACAACGAAAATAATTTATGGTTGGGGAGTCATTGCAACATGAGGAACTGTATTAAAGAGTCATGGCATTAGGAGGGTTAAGACCATGGGCCCCATCACAAATTCTCAACAACTCTAGCCCCCTTGTGCTAGTACATAAACTTCCGACCAGCCAACCCACTCTCATCTTCTCCTGTAAACCAGGACCGAGGGTTATCAGTGGCCAGACTCAACCCTTCTCTTTATTGCTGCATTTCTCTCATTTTCCACTCAACAAGTGGATCCAGGTGGTCACCTAGCAAGCATTTCAGCCTGACAACAGGCTCCCTTTAATAGTCAGACCTAGAGAAGAGAGTTTCTTCATGGTTCTGCCTCAAGCACAGACCATCAGTTCAAAATTTAAAAATCCAAAGAGTTCCTCCCTACCCCCTTTTGTCAACAGCCCCCAGGGAAGTCTCTTCACCTTCAAATGTCCTGAGCACTCAAGACATTGGGTGGGGCTTAGCTTTTCAGAGCCTTCTTTGCAGGCATATCCTAAACACATTTAAGTGGCTGAAGACTTTCAAACTCTTTATTTTCATAGTTCACAATAATCATTTCTATCAATCATTATATCAACAATAATAAGCATATGAAATCAGTATAAACAAAGTAGAATCAGATCCTAAACTCAATTCTGAAAACAGTCAAGCTTAATCCTTAACTTACCTTAATCTTTATCTAAACCATCCAGTTGATAGGAAGTCTGCCATTAGCCCTCTGACTGCATCAGCCAGAGCTAGGCTTTCTCTAAGCCATTTTGACCTTCTGTCAGCCGTTTTCACTAAGCAGCATGGTCTGTGAGATTTCTGGGGCGATTTCATCCCTGAACCCAAAATATACATTAACCACGTGCATTTTTGCCATTTCAAAAAGGAGGAACCAAAGACAAAAGCCAAGCAAAATAATCAGAACTTTAACTTCCCATATTCTTTCCAGAAAACAACCTGGTAAACTGCATGGACATGTCTGTCTCCTGGCTAGCCAAAGAAGAGGCAGAACTCGAATAAGCATCGACTCTCCATCTTTAGATTCGTTTCTCTAGTACCCCACGCCCACGTGTTAGTCTGGGTACATGAGAGAAACGAATCCAGAGACACTTCCGTGTGGAAAAGAGAAAGCTGTATATCAAGAAGCAATTTGCATCAATAACACATGAAGTTCCAGAATGGGAGGAGCCACACGGAGACATTGCCGAGATGCTTTGATGGCCACTGGATCCACATGACTTTCTACCCACTGGCCTGTGATCTTTCTGCTCTCTGCATCAGTGCATGTGTTGCGTGAGTCTCAAGAGAAATTCATGGGGGAATATCAGACTTATGGGCTAATATTGAACTCATGGACTGGGCTGGGATGTTTTACTGATGCATAATTGCTTCTTGATATAAAGTTCTCTCTTATACACGAGTGTCTCTGGGTTTATGTCTTTAGTTTACCAGGGCTAAAACGCTAAGCAAATCATCCGAGAAGCCGGGTTCTATGAAGAATTCAGCCTTAGGTTCAAAGGAGAGCTCATTAACAGCCTGCACTATGCAGGTGTCACAAAGCCAGGAGGACTTGGAGCACTTGCTGAAGAGCATCATGGACAACCACCTTCAGTATGGATCGCCGCTCGGGGTAAAGAAAACCCACATCCTCAAACTGCACTCATCGATCCACAATCAATAGGGAAGATATCGAGGTTGTCAGCGATTCAAGTTTGCTTGGCTTCACAGTCAATGCTCATGAAAGCAGCTCTGGAGAAAAAAAAGAGGCATACTGCATTGGACAAATCCGCTGCACAAGATCCCCTTCACGTGCTGAAGAGCGAGCGTGTCACGTGTCAGGTGCCCCTGACCCACGCCGTGCATTTCCCATCACTTCATATGCATGCGAGAATTGGGCATTGAAGAAGGATGACTGAGGAGGAATGGAGTCCTTTGAATGATGGGGTTGGTGAAGACTATTCTAAGTACCATGGTTTGATTGCCAGAAGAGCGAATAACTCTGTCCTGGAAGAAGCACAGCCAGAGGGCTCCTTAGAAGTAAGGGCCGGGCCACTTCATCTTACGTACGTCATGGGATCAGGAGCGATCGGGCCTCGGAAAAGAGCATCAGAAGGATTGACACCGTGTCTGCAACAGTCGGGAGGCAGCACCAGGCAGTGTTGTGTTCTGTTGCGCGTGGGGTTGGCGCGAGGCAGGGCCATCTTGATGGCGCCCAGCAGCCACAGGGGCAGCGAACAGTCCGCGAGCTTTGTTGGCGAGCTCCAAAGGCGTACACAGATTTAAGATAAAATGCCTCAGGGTCTGGGATGTGCTCCGTGCTTCTGGGAGTGTTCCCTAGCCCAGGGGCCCCGCGGCGGGACTCGGAGCCTCCCAGCGGGTGCAGCCACCTGAGGCAGGACCCCCCCTAGGACGTCAGATCAGCCTGTTGCCCTGGGCCAGGTTTAACCTCCGGGGCAGTGGAGGGTTCCCCCTGGGGTGCGGGGCGCGCAGGCGGGGGCAGCCAGCCAGGGCCGCGCGTCCCTCATTCCCAGTCGAGCTTGGTGTCTTTGTACAGCCTGGCACCAGGACCCAAGTGGCCTCATTCTACAGGACTCCGAAGAGCAGAGGGAGGGGGAGGGAAGGAGCCAAAGCAGCCATTCAGCCTTTGCCAAGGGAACAGCGGACAGAGAGAGAGGGTGCGGGCAGAGTGCGCACAAAGGAGCCTGGAACTCCGGAGGAGGGCAGCCGGACCAAGGCTGTTTTTTGGGCCGTCTTCATTAAGCCTGAGCCCCCGTTGTTCCTTCCAGGGTGGAACATAAGTTCCGGCAGGCTGAGGTGTAGGGCTGACGTGCCGATGATGCGCTGTAGCCTGCCGGGGCAGGAAGGGGTCTTCCCCAAGCCCGCCAGAAACCAAGCGACCCAGTGCCGCTGGTCCAGATTTTCCCAAGGTCACCTTCTGCCAGAGCAGCAAACAAGACCTGACCGGAGGATAGTCTCCGGCGGGTCCTGCCCGCTTGCTCGTGGGGGAGGCCTCGCCTGGGCTGACCTCACCTACCAGCTTCGCCTTAGCAGGCAGCGTGCCCTCCGCTGTACCCCGGTTTCCCAGGTGCACCGTTCAGGTGAGGCTGGCTGGGCGAGTGGACAGTCAGCCATCAGGAGCCCCTGAGACCAGGCTCCACCCAACAGCTGGACGCCCAGCTGTGAGGGACTGTCAGTGCGTTTCCTCACCCGGCAATGGGGATACTCAGGCACCCCGCAATGTTTAAACCCTAGGCTGCTAACCCAAAAGTTGGCAGTGTGAACCCTCTTCGCTCCGCGAAGATGAAGCCTGGGAAACCCAGCGGGGCCGCTTGTTCGGGTGCTCTGAGTCCTGAAGAGCAAGCCCTGTGTGGTTGGAAGACCTCCCACAAATTGTGATTGGATGGCTGTGTGTGGTGGGAAGACCTCACACAAGCTGTGATTGGATGGATGTGTTAGGCGGGAAGATCACATAAACTGTGATTGGATGGTGTATTTGTGGTGGGAAGTCCTCACACAAGCTGTGACTGGATGGCTGTGTATGAGGCGGGAAGACCTTACACAAGCTCTGTGACTGGATCTAGAAGGGAATGGGGTGGGCGGGGGACTCAGGAAAGGGGCAGATGCTGACAGTTGGCGCCTTTCGGCCTTGACCCACGTGGCATTTTTTGCCCCTGGGCTAAGAGTTGGGTAGCTAGCAGGTGAGTGGCCATCTGCGCTGGGAGAGAAAGACGGGGCCGTCCATTTCCATCGACATTTGCAGTCTCAGAAGCCCTCTCTAGGGTGACAAGGAGTTCGAATCCACGCTGGGCTTAGGCTTTTGCATTTGCCCTTTTTTTGGGGGGGTCGGGCATCACTGCTCTCCGGTGGTGGGAGCAGGAGGCCCAGCCTGCTCCTGGAATTGAACCTCCAACCCAGTGGGCCGCAGTCCCGCGCACAACCACTACGCCACCGGGGCTCAGCCTGCATTTGCCCTTTCATGGCCTCCTCAGGGATCAATCGCTACCTACCCTCCTGCCCCAGCTCAAAGGCCGCCTCCTGTGACTGGCCTTGCCGGTTGGTCATAACTTGTTGTTCCTCTGGGGCTTTGAACGAAACCAAATCCCGGTGGCGAGTCAATTTCAACTTCTACTGAGAGCGTACGGCCAAACAGGACGGCCCTGTAGGGTTTCTGGGCCGGCAACCTTTCCAGAAGCAGCCAGCCTCATCGTGCTCCCCACGTGCGACTGGTGAGTTTGAACTGCCCACCTTGTGCTTAGCAGCTCAGTGCCACCGCGGGGCGTGTTGTGAGGTGGCTTTGGGTGGAGTGGATTCGGACTCAGCCGCACTAGGTACAACCGAAAGAAAGACTGTCCAGGCCCTTAATGTTCTGACCTCTGCGGCAGCCACTGTCCATCCAGCTCACTGAGGGACTTCCCCTTTGCCACCGACCCGCCACGGTACCAAGAATAATGTCTTTTTCTGGGGACTGACCTCCCCTGAGGGCATGCCCAGAGCCCATGAGACAGCCTCCTTTGGTTTCACCATCCTTCTTCTCTGGGGCATTCTGGCTGCCTCTCTTCCGAGACAGATTTATTTGTTCGTTCTTCTGGGCCGTCCACCAGGTCAAATTATACTCTGTCCTCGAGCCGGTGCCGACTCCTCGCAAACCCTGAGCCTGGAAAGGTTTACGGGAGTAGACAGCGCTGGTTCGAATTGCCGACCGTGCCCACTGCACCACCCGGGCTCCAGCTGGCACAGTGCTGGCACCCTAATTCAGAGGCATCCGTTCTTCCCAAGCCAATGGCCACTGGGCATACGGCCTTCGAGTCGATTCCGTAGGACAGAGCCGAACGCCGCAGGTGGCCTGAGCCGGGCCCATCTTTCCTGGGTGGGAGGGTCTCTGTCCCCTCCCCAGGCGCTCTCCTGGTCGCACCCGCCCGGCTCGCTCGGCCGCCGCCTACATTCTACCCTCCCCGGTCCCTGCACTTCCCGCCGCCGCCCGCAGAGGGCGCGCTGCGCCGCCCCGCCCCAGGCCCCACCCGCGCCCGAGCCGACTTCCGGTGAGGTCAGGTGGGAGGAAGCGCCGCGGAACGGCGGGCGCGGGACGCGGTCGGGCTCCGCAGCGAGCCGGCAGGTAGGGAAGGACGCGGGGTGCATCCCTCCAACACCGCGGGGCCGATCCCAGAGCCGCTCCAGGACCCGAGGCTCGGCGGCCTAGCAGCCCCCTCCCCGAAACCGCCCCGTGCCGGGACCCTTGCCCCGCCGGCCTCGGCAGCAGCGGGCCTGGGCGGAGGATCCGCCCTTGGCAAGCGCTGCCGAAGCCCAGCTCGTGGGGGCGCGATGACGAAGCACAGGGAGACTTGGAGGACCTCGGCCCCCCGCCCCCACCTTCTTTTAGGGCAACGGGCTTCAGAAGGAGCCCCTGTTCTACCCCAAGCCCCAGGCCGGGTCTAGAGCTCAGGGACTCAGAACCCCACTAGGGGAACCCCATTAAGGGAGTGTGCAGAGGGCTTTGAGAATGTAGGTAGAAGCTGGTCAAATCTGAGAGAAGCAGGCCGGACGCAGGCTTGAAAAAGGCAGGGGATCCCCCACCCCACCCCCCATCTTTAATTAACACAGGTCTTAGGACAGGTCTCAGAAGCCCTGGGGTCTCTGGAGTGGAGCTGCCCCAGAAGTCATAGCAGCACGGGCCTTCCCTCCGGAGAAGGCAGGGCCCTGCCTTCTGTCAGCGGAAAACCAACCTGTGTGACCTGAGAGGTGAGGGACAGGTGAGGGGGTGGGCCTCTCTCAGCCCTGCGGGGGTTTGCTGGCAGGCCTCACCAAGTCCTAGGGACCCTGCCCAGGGTTTGTTTATCAGAGCAGCCTGCCTTGTCTTTTCCCCACAGAGTGGCTTGTGGGTTTCAATCACCACGTTATTTATGCCCAGTGGCCCAATGCTTACTTACCAAAACCATCAGGGCACTTTTTATTGCCACACAATAGGCTTGAAGTCATTTGGAGATGGGGCCTGCATCTCCTGGGAAACACACACACACACTGTACCCATCAAATGCAAGAGAACTTGAGTTGTTGATAACACCTGCCCAGGGTGCCCTGTTCGACACTCACAGAAGACCCATACTGGGACGTTCTGGGTTCACATTTTTATCTCTGCTACCCATAGGTGCATGATCAGGAGGGACGTCTGTTCCTCACTCCCCACTTGCTCAGTCCCTGCCTCTGAGGAGTGGTGAGAAGGTCCAATGAAATGTGCCCTGGTGGCCCGTCAACAGGGCCAGGACCACAGCCAGGGCTCATGCCCCTGTTGTATCTGATGGGGGTTAATCATGCAAGGGGTTAATCATACAAGTCCCATCTCCCAGAACCCCAGGGAACTCAATGTCAAGTTCACGGACAAAGAGCTGAAAGGCATGTTTAGCCAAGACTTTTGCCCAGCACACGCCTACCTTGACTAGCTTCTTAACGTTTCATCAATCAGACCCTGCGCCTGCTCAGGGTGGGTGCCCAGCTGAGCAGCCTGCCCTGCGGTGTGTCCTGCTTCCAGCAAACAGCTTGTTTGCTGGTAAATGTCCCTGGTAAATGGCTTCCTTTGGGCTTCTTGAGGACGGGGTGGGGGCGTGGCTGGCAATTGTCTGTGGACCCGCAGGGCCCTGGTCACAGCTCACTGAGCGTCAGGGCCTGTTGACGGGCATCTGGACCCCCTGGCACTCGACAGTCCCCCCACCCTGGCCATCCCTGCAGGTGCAGCCCAGCAGGGACCTGGGATTGGCCCGAGGATGGTCCGGATTCTGGCCAATGGGGAGATTGTGCAGGACGACGACCCCCGTGCGAGGACCACCTCCACACAGCATGGCAGCACTCCTCACCAGGTAAGGGGGTGGTTGCCTCCCCTGTTCTCTGCTGCTGGGATTACCTTCTCCAGCCTGGCCCCGTCAGCCGGGTAGAGGCATGGGGCACTCGCAGGAGGGATAGGTACTGCCCAGCTCTGCCAACTCAGCTCTCCGTCCCGGGCGGCTTGAAGTTCCTGAGGGTGGCATCACAAGAAAGGACCCTAAGGGGGTGACCCGGGGGGTGGGGGAGGGGCTTGGTGGTTGAGAGCCACTTTCTCTTCCCAGCACAGCCTTCCTCTCCGGGGGCCGGGAGGTCACACCAGCTTGGCGGGGTGCCCTTCTGGCTGGCACCCGAACGCCAGCCAAGCCTTCTCTGCGTTAATTTCTCTCCCTCTCCCCATCTTGCAGAGTTTCTTCAACAGGGGCCATGGCACGCTCCTGGGCGGCCCTGGCCCCCGCCAGCAGCAGGCAGGGGCCAGGCTGGGTGCGACTCAGTCTCCCTTCCATGACCTCAACCGGCAGCTGGTGAACATGGGCTTCCCGCAGTGGCACCTGGGTGGCCACGCCGTGGAGCCAGTGACCTCCATCCTGCTCCTCTTCCTGCTCATGATGCTCGGGGTCCGCGGGCTGCTGCTGGTGGGCCTCGTCTACTTGGTGTCTCACCTGAGTCAGCGGTGATGCCCGGGGCTGGCGCGGGCGTGCCAGAGCAGGCGGGGGCGGGGGGCTCTAGCAGCACCTTAAAGGTACGGTCAGAGGCAGGCCTCTGAGCTTTCACCCTGTCTTCAGCTCGAGGGAGATGCCATGCCAGCCTTCCCCAAATGCCAGGCGACAGATACTCTGGGCCCCGGAGGTGTTACTGGGTGGCCGGCAAGAAGCGGCACAAAGTCAGAGCCAGAGAGGGACCCTCTCTTCCATTTCCTTCCAATCCTTCTCTGCCAAGAAGAATGAACTTCTCAGCTGGTGCCAACATGTCCTGCTGCCTCTGGAGTGTGTACAGGGAGCAGGCCTCGGCTGCTAAGGGCAGCCAGACTTTCCTAGTACCGACGTTGTCTCCATTGGCTCCCTTGTCCTTAGGGCAAGCCCCGGTACTGGCATCTGTTTGTTGTGATGAGACTTTCAGTCAATAAATGAGGCGAGGCGAGTCCCTGTGAAGACCTTGGTAACAATGGCGCAGCTCTGGGGGACCCTGGGAAGGTGGTTTGGGGACCGGGAGGGCAGCAGGCACCGGACTGCCTGGAGTGGTTCTCTCAGCCCTTCTCAGTGGGGTTAGGGCTCTGGGAGGGGGTCCAGGTGAAGCCAGACATGGGTCTCTTGCCTGGTGCTTGGGTAGTATCTAGACTCAGATGCAGAATGTGAAGGCTGGCTTTGGGAAGAAGGGTCCTCGGGCCACCAGAGTGGTGGGGTGGGGGACAGCAGGTAGGCTGAGGTCCCCTCCCCAGGGACTTGGGCCCCAGGGGCGACTCGACTCTCAAGGCCACTGCTGACGTTTCTCAGCATGCAGGTGGGGTGGTGGGGAGGGTGCTCTTTCTCAGGAGTGACCGGGGAGTCCTAGAGCTGTCAGCTCTGCAAGGGGTGGGCGAGGACTCCAGACCTGCAGGGTGAGCTTGGGGACTGTGGCATTCTGAAAGAGGCATTCTGGCCATCTCAGATCCCTGAGTTTGATGGCTTGGGGAGGAAAGCAGGTCCGGGAACTGTTTCTGCAAGGCCAGGGCATGGGGAATCACCACTGTGAGATGCTGGGGAGGCAGGGCAGGGGAGGCAGAGAGTGGCTGACTGTCCCAGGCCCAGAGGCCCTTTGAGGAGAGGCCTCAATGGGCCCCTCTGCAGCTGTCGGACAGGAAATAAAGCTGCTTCTCAGGACTCCTGACTGCTGTGCTGCCAGAACTTTCAGGGAGCTGGACACCTCACCTCTCTCACAGAATCACCACTGGTCTCCACCTGGGGCTGCCCAGGGCCATGGCTGTGACCTGGAAGCTCATTGGTTTCCATCAGTGTACTCACAGGAGAAAGGCTGGGCTGTCTTCCTGGCAGACCAGCCTAGTCTATGACTTGGGATTGTCTGAATGACACAGTGAAATTTATGATGTGTGTGTACACGTGTGTGTGCGTGTGATGGTCAGCTCTATTGTGTGTCTTTGGACACTAAGGAGTTATAACTCATTCCCTCGAGAACTTTCTACTCATAAAGAGTCACAGTCTCAAGTTCGAGAAAGATAAACCCTTCAGAAACAGTAATGGGAGCAATGATTCCTTGAGGGTAAGGGAAGAGAGGTGGGGAAGGGTGAACAGATAGCAAAGATGGCTAACTGCACTCAAGGGGAATGAACAGCAGGATTATAGATGACCAGATACATTGGATGGTGTAAGAACGGTAAAAAATATATAATATAATGAAGGTTCCTGAAAGGGGGGGGGGGATAAAGGGGAGCTGATATCAAAGACTTCAAGAAGAAAGAAAATGTTTTGAAAATGATGGTGGTGTAATTGTACAATTATGCTTGATCTCATTCAATGATGTGTTGCCTGTAAGAGCTCCCATTAAAGTGATTTTTTAAAAAGTTAGAGGCTCGGACACCCACAGAGGTAGGTTCTGCCCTTCCTGTGGGCTCACTATGACTGGGAATCCACTCGGTGGTGGTGAGTTTGGTGTGTTTTGAGGTTCCAGGGCAAGCTGGGGTGGAATCCAGGCAGGAAAGGATTCCAGAACAGCCTCCGCCTGATGTCCCAGCCCCAGCCTATTTGCCAGAAGCACTGGCTGGGTCTCTGATCTCCCTGCCCCTCCAAGCCCTTCCCCAAAGACGCTTGACACCAGGGTTGGCTCGTGGCGCCATCTGGTGGAGTCTCCAGGTGGAAGCATGCCTGTCTGCCTGGGAATCCTCTCAGGCTTCAGGAGTGCTCAAGGAGCCCTGCTTGGGTTCATCTTATAGTTCTGAGTTGAGAAGGCAGGAGTCCATGGTCATTCCTCATTTTTTACAGCCCAGTCCCTGGTAGAAGGCGCCCCAGTGGTGCTGTTGCTAGGCAAGCAGAGGTCACACGTTGGGAGGAGGACATGAGGTTGCTCGGAGTTGGGTTTGGCCAGGTGGCAGTAGGTTTGGTTGGAGTTTTGTCCTGGGCTGAGCCCTGTGCCAGGGGCAGTCAGCAGCTGCTTTTCATGTCATTTCCCCCCGAACAATGAAAATCACAGGCCTTCCCTTCCCATGGATGACAAGACAGAGCCTCAGGTGACAGTCATTTCGGGGCGGTTGCAATGTGGTTGGTGGCAGATGCGGGGCTTTAACGCAAAGGAGCCTGACACTCCAGTCACAGGCAAATTGCATCTGAGGGCTCGGGCTGGGAGAGGAACCCCAGAAACGGTCTACCATGGGCAGGCCGCTGGACCCCAGTCTTGAATTAGACCTTGCGAGTTTTCAGTCCTGGGGAGAGCACGAGAAGCTTCAGACTTGGCCACTGCCCATCCAGGTGTGTGGCGTGAGGCAACCCCAGTGTGGGAGACTCATGCTAAGTCCATGCCCTTCCTAAGGGGAGCGCCTGTGGGCACCTGTGTTTACCCCCTGCTAGTTGGCATTTGTGACACTGGGCCCTACCCATTGTCCAAACTCAACCCCCCTGCCTTGAGTCCAGGCCGATTCGTAGCCACTCTGCAGGACAAGGTAGAGCTGCCCCTGCAGCTTTGCAAGACTATTGACAGGGAGTCCAAAGCCCCATCTTTCATCCCCCCCCCACCCCCCGCGGCTGGTGGTTTTGAACTGCTGGCCCTGCGCCTCCAGGGCTTCCATCAGTGCTATTTCATCAGTGACCAGGATGTTAGGGAACCAGCCTTCTCTCTAGCTAGTGTGCCCGGGAGCAAGTGACCCAGTAAGCCCCCGTCTCTGCAGATGGGATTTGGGCTACACGGGGTGCTTGTGAGGCCCCAGTACAGGATGTGCGTGCAGCTTCCATGGGCATGGCCTCGGGGGACACTCCCCTGTCTACAGCCCGGCTTCAAGAACATTCGACTATGTCTGTCTGCTGAAATCCAGTGAGAGAAACAATACATCTGGCTGTTGGGACTGCTTCCCTCTAAGGCCCCAGAGTAGTCTTTGGCAGTTTCCAGTTCTTCCATTCTTGCAGAGCCCCTCCTACTGAAGCCGTTCAAATCCCCATGCTGCCAGCAAGGGGAGGGGAACACCGCAGGAGCCCTGGGCCTGGGGCTGCCTTCCTCTCTGG
>PVJH01018854.1:0-44170 GCA_004026705.1 Nesogale talazaci
GCTGACTGAATATTGCAAAGTCTGTGCCAGGTTTACTACAAAATATATTAATTTTACCACTTTGGCTCTTCTATTTCTTGACTGCCATGTATTGCAAAGGAAACTCCTGTTTTGTTTTTTAAAGAAATAAGAAGAAAGAAATGAAAGAGAAAGTAGTGACTCACTCAAGGGAATACCTTGAAACGGGTATAATTTATAAAACAAAATACCCTAATATGACAGCAGTCAATTTAGACTGATATAAAAGAGGGTTTGTGTTTTCTTTCATTTATATTTTTATGATACGTAATGTCTTTATAATTTCACCACTCCACATCAAAGCCGCCAACCGCTGAGCGCCTAAATAAGTAGCATGTGAAGAAAATGAATGAATTGCTAAACGTGCCATTACGTCCACAGAGAATATCCTTCTATTTGGAGTGAGGGATCTTAAATTGAGACAAAAAATGAACGGTTTTCACTCCAGTGGAGGGAGAGTTTTGGCAACTTTATTATATTCAGCATTTGAATGGAATAAGAGGAAAATACAGAGAGAAATGAGGTTTTAAAGAATAATAAGTGTTGTTGGTATCTGGGTTGCAGATGAATGTCAGTTCTTCTGTGTGGCAGAATGATGGGGACAGTAGGGGGCATAACACATGCATAAAAGCACCAGGGAGCTTGAGAGGAGGGCCTGTCACTGGTGTGATTTCCCCAGCACAAAGAAGCTATTTGGAGAATCTTAACAAGTTCCAACATGTTTGGCCTAACACATTAGAACTGACATCAAAAATTGAAAAGAAAAGTCTGTGTCGCGCTGGTTAAAGGAAATCACAATAATAGGCTGCTCTTAGGGCACTTAACTATGGACACCCAGGGAGTAACAAGGCAAGGGATGAGGAGTGGAGGCAGACTGCTGGTGGCTGCAGCACCATCCAAAGGGTCATTGACTTTAAAAGTCTACTCAAGGTGTGTCAAAGGCAAACATGTACACTCCATCTAGACAATACGACTACTGATTGAGATTGCAGTAACAACTCTTGTGATTGCTCAGTGATTGGGATGGAGTTCTTAAGCAGAACCCTACCATCAAAAATTGTTGTTGTTTGGCACTCTCCCTCTTTAAAAAAAAAATAAATCATTTTATTGGGGGCTCATTCAACTCATGACAATCCACATATACACTCATTGTGTCAAGCACTTTTGTACATTTGTTTTCCTCAACATTCTCAAAACACTTGCTTTCTACTTGAGCCCCTGGTATCTGCTTCTCATATCCCTCCTCCTTTCCCACATCGCCATGAGCCCTTGATAAATTTTCAATTATTATTATTATTTTGTTATTTATTATCATGCCATCCAACATCACCCTTCACCCACTTCTCCACTATTGGTCTCCCAGGAAAGAGATTATATGTAGATTTTTGCAATCTGTTCTCCCTTTCTTCCCCACCTTCCCCTCCATATTCCCATTATCGCCCTTCTCACCACTTATCCTGAGGGGTTATTCGATCTTGGATTCCCTGTGTTTCCAGTTCCTATCTGAAGACAAAGTGGGTTCATAAGAAAATGTGGCTAAGAAAGCTGATGGTGCCCTGCTATCAAGGGATATAGAGTCTGGGGCATTATGGAATAAGAGGAAATGGAATAAGACATTAAAGACTTGAAGATAAATAAGAGACTATCTAAGGGGAGGAAACAAAGCCCACATGGAAGAAGCACTGAAGCCTGGGTAATCACAAGGTGTGGAGGGGATCAGCTATCAGGCATCAAAGAATAAAAATATATAACATAGTGAATGAGAGGGAGTGCAAAGTGGGGACCTAAAGCCCATTTATAGGTATCTGGCATTCTCTCACAGAAGACTTCTGGGGGAGGGAATGAGTCAGTCAGGGTGCAGTATAGCAACGATGAAACACACAATGTTCCTCTAGTTTTTGAATACTTCTTCCCTCCCACCCCACTATCATGATCCCAATTCTAGCTAGATAACTGTTAATCCACCTTTTTAAAGCCTTCATGTTAACCATTTCCATGTGTTCATGTTTCACACCTTTGTCTCTTTCCCCCTCAGCATCAGCAAGTACCCATGGAGACTTCCCATCATGTGGTGTTTTCTACCAAAGCTGATGATGACATTAGGCTCTTTAGTGTGATGTGGAATCCCCGCATGATACAAACTGTTGACATCTTGGGCTGCTAATGGAAATGTGTGACGTTCAATTGCAGACTGAGATGCCACAAAAGAAAGCCTGGATTATCTACTTCTGAAAACCGAGCCAATGAAAAGCCCATGGAGCTGAATTCTCCTCTAAAGCTCCTGGCGTAGCCGTAAGTCTGAATCCAGGAGACCGCAGCTGATCCATGGTCAGAATGTACTGTCTCCTAGAAAGCATGGATGCTGACTGGATTCCAACTCTGTCACCATGTGCCACGGGGTTTCCAAAGCTGGACTTCCTTAGGTAGATTATTAGCTTTTTCCCTTGGAAGAAAATAGCTACAAGGGATTTCTTAAATGATGAATATTTCAAGGAGTGACTCTGGAAACTGCAGTCAAAGACTGTAATGAAATGTGAGAAGACCTGAAGTGAGGAACTCAAACGTGGAAAACACTCTTCGCACCAAACATAACAGTGACCTCAAAATCGAGAGGTAGGGAATATTTCTGGATTCATTGGTCAAGAATTAAAGACCTATCAAGAGCATGTAACCAAAACAGGTCGGGTATTCTTGGATTTGTTTAGTAAGGTAACAATAGAAGCTAAGAGTTAATGACAAAGTTGATTATTTAGTGTCTCTTGAATGAATTTAATCTGAGTAAGTGTGAATATGTAAGAACATGTGTATATCTAATGTAAATGTAGTCAGAATCTTGTTCATAGAGACTTGTTCTAAAACCAAAAGGCTGGCGGTGATGCCTCCCCCCACCAAAAAAAAAAAAACAAGAAAGGAAAAAAAAGGCCTCAAAAATCCTGTCACCTTCATGCTAAATGGAGAGTAACATTTTATTTCATCTACTGAAAAAGTATTCTCTCCATGTAGGATTTTTTTTTAATTGTAAGAAAACATAACTCAGAACATGCTCTTTTTTGGTGGCGTAATGATTAGGTGTGGGACTGCAGCCCACGGGCTTGGTGGTTCAAATCCAGCTGCAGCTCTTCAGGAGCAAGGCTGGGCCTCCCACTCCCGCCAGAAGGCAGTGATGCCAAAAAAAGAGAGAGAGAGAAATAGAGAACATGCTCTTTAAAACTCCTCAGGATCAATAATGAGAGTAGAGATATGAAAAAGGGAAAGGGAAGGGGGTTAGAGAAAGGTGGAACCCCCTGGTGAACAGACAACAGAAACATGGGTGAAAGGAGATACCGGTCAGTGTAAGACCTGGGGGAAAATGATAAATTGTCAAAAGTTCATAAGGGAGGGAGGGGGGAAATGAGTTGATACCAAGGGCTCAAGTAAGAAAATATTTTGAAAATGATGATGGCAACATATGTACAAATGAGCTTTACACAACGAATGGATGGATGGATTGTGGTAAAAACTGTATGAGCCTCCAATAATATGATTTTTTTAAAAGAACAGAGTATTTTGTTTGGAAAATTACACTTTTAAGACAAACTAATCGAAAGGCCTCTGTTCTTTGGGATCCCTTTTTCAATTATTGGGAAAGTTTGCTTGAAAGACATAATTTCTAAGTTCCCATACAATCTAATAACATATTGGTCTTTAATACCTAAGTAAAATGCCATAACTATATAGTAACAGTGCTCCAACCAACCCTAAAAGAAACCTTGTCCACCATCATTTGCTATAGGCAGCAAAGTATCAAGTGCTTTTTACACTTTCTTTAATCATCATAGTGACTTGACAGAGAAAACAATGAGTATTCCCATTGTATAGATTTCTTGGAAGACAAAAGGAATTTCCCAATGTATGGCAAGTAAAGAGCACTCTGACATTCTAAGTCACATCTCATTCTAAACCTTATGCCCTTTATTTTTAAAGTACATTATTGATCAATTTGATGTTACTTAGCCTGGTGGACAGATGAATGGGTAAGTCATAAGAGATTATGAAACAGAGATGCTTCCTAAAATGTATATTATGTTACTGAAGATAAAATACCCATACTTGAAAGAGATACAGTATGATGTGTGTGTGCAGAGTGCCAGACACGCTTGATCAATCCATAAGAACTCCAGAACGTAAAGAAGAGAAAGTCATTATAAGTTAGATGCTAGCTACATTCCTTCTTGGAAAGGGCTTCAAGTTGATGGGCTTTCAAGGGAAGTCAGGAAGAAAGGTTGGCAAAAGGCAATATCCTGGTAGAGGAAAAAGATCACTAGCTAAAGAACACTGGAATTTACTTTGGCATGAACAAGAGTTAATGAAGAGCTAATATTATTCATCTAATTTGAAAGAAATGCATAATATTTGCTTTTTTGTAGGGGAGATAAAGTGTTACATATTTCCTAAAGCAGAAGAATTCAGAGTAAACAAATTCATTGTGAATTATCACTGATTTATTTATTCTTGAAATAGCTGATCAGCACACTGGATATATTACATTATACCAAGGGCCTAATTTCCAAAGCGTAAGTGACAGGCCACATAGGTTAAGATAAACCAGGGTCTTTGATTAAAAATGTAACCTGACTCTTAGTACCAACACACTGAATCAGAATTCCAGAGAAATGTATTTGACTGTGTGGATCAAAGCAAACTCTGGACAGCCTTGCGACGAATGGAAATTCCAAAATTCATTATGCTCATCCCAAAACTGTATGTAGATCAAGAGGCAGTGTTTGTGAACAGAACAAGCAAATACTGCGTGGTTTGACTATCGAAACAGATGTATGTCAGGGTTGTTTCATCCCACCCTACCTAGAGTCTGTATGCTGAGCAAAAAATGAAAAAATTGGACAATATGAAGAACAAAACTTCAAGGTGGGAGGCACGCTAGTTAACAACCTGCAGTAAGCACATAAGACAACCTTGCTTGTTGAAAGTGAGAAGGCCTTGAAACACATGCTGGTGAAGATCAAGCATTGCAGCCTTCAATATGGATTATAACTCCAAGTGAGGAAAACCAAAAGCCTCCCAAATGGATCAGCAGATAAGAACATGATGAATGGAGGGGGGGAAATAAACTGTCAAAGATTTTGTTTTAATTTGAACACGCAAGCATTGCTCATGGAAGCAGGAGTCAAGACATTGTCTGATACTTCCTACATTGTTCAATACTTTCTCCGTTGAATCCTTCAATATTACACTTCAGTCTTGATTTTTCTTTCAATTGTGTCATCTTGAGACATGCTGAGCATCTCCTTCCCTTTTGATTCTCTAACTCTGGGTCTTTGTGATTTTATTGCAATGGTTTGATTTGTCTTCTTGTGCTTTCTTTTAATTTTTTTATATTTTGCCTGACAGCAATAAGTATTGTGGACGTTTTAATGGCTAATGACTAAAAACATCTCTTTAGGTATTTGTTAAATGCCAAAATGTCTACTTCAGTAATTTTCTTCATTTATTTACCCTTTTTAAGGTTGACTTTTATCTTGGTTTATTGTTTTGAGATGTAGAAACATTTATAAATTTTAGAAATTAGACCCTTATCAGATGTTGTAGTCAATGCTTCCAAATCTATAAGTTTTATTCTTTTGATGGTCATAAGTGTTAACTTTAAGGCTATGGCTTATAAAATTTACTTTCTCCTCTTTATGCATCTCTATCTATTTGGCATTTTATTTATGTCATACATTAGGTCCTCTAGGCTTGTCCCTATTTTCTTCCATCATCTCTAAAGTTTCAGACTCTAATTCATAGGAACCCTGTCTACAATAAAACAAAACAATGCCTCGCCCTACACTGGTCTTAAAATGGTTGCTGTGCTAGAACGTGTTATCACAGTCCCTAAGTTAATCCTCTTTATTTAAGGTTTTCCTTTTCATTTACACTCTAACTTTTCCAAGCAGGATGTTCTCTTGCAGGTACTCGTCCTCCTGATCCTGTGTTCAAGGCACATGAAACAAAATCTTGCCATCCCAATTTCCAAGATGCATTCGGGCTGCACTTTTCACCCTGTGGAGTCCGTTCTGTGGTCACTCCGTCGTGTGTTCAATGATCCTCAGCAGCACCATCCCCTGAGAGCATCTGCTCTTTGCTCTTCCTCACCGTTCACTGGTCTTCTCCGTCCACTGCCTGGCATTTCAGTCAATGTTGTTAGACTTTGCTCTATTTATTTCAGAGCTCTGTTTTGCAGGTAAAAGGTTTATTAAGCATATGCCCTCTTAATGAATTAATCCTCTAATCATTATAGAATGCTCTTCTTTTTCTCATGAGATCAATTCTGATTTAGAGTCCTTTTTTTTTTCAGTGAATATTACTGTTTATTTCCTTTATTTCTCGAGCTGCTTACTGGCTGCTTGATGCAGTTTTCTCATGCTTTGCCTTCTATTTAGTTACCTATGTCTTTGATTCTAAGGCACCTTTCTCCTAGGCAGCATACTGATGGGTTTGTTATCCATTTTCCTACCCTATTGCCTCCTGTATTCAAAGAAAACATGAAGGTGGAGGGGACTGTCAATGAATATGAATGCTATAATTTTTCTGTGTTTTTTGTTGTTTTCAATGACAACATCTTGTTTTGCTTAATTTTCTGTGCTGTTATTTTTATTTATGAGGATTTTTCTGATTTTCTTCACTGTGGCTGATTTTATTTATTGAACTTTATGGTTTATTCAGTTTTTTATTTTAGTGAGTGAGTTTATTAATTTTATATGTAGTTACTTTGAGATATATCTTTATCTTTCTAAGGTTAAAATGCTTTGTTATTTCTTGTCATCACCTTGACTTCCACTCTATATGGGAAGCCTTATAACTGTACCACTCATTTAACTCCCACCTCCTGTTTTATTGAAGTTTTCATCATTTAAAAATTCACATCTGTGGTTTCCTGTTTACATATTTTTCACTTTAATTTACTTTACATAATTTTTTTGCACTGGGTTGGTTCTGGGTGAGGCTATTTTTAGTATTTTTTAAAATCATTTTATTGGAAGCTTATGCAACTCTTATCATGATCAATACATACATCAATTGTATGCAGACCACATTTACACATTTGTTGCCATCATCATTCTCAAAATATCCTCCTTCTACCCAGGCCACCAGTACCAGCTCTCAATATTTCCCCTTCCTCCCTCTCCCCCTCCTCCCATGAACCCGTAATAATTTACAAGTTATCATTACTTTGCCATATCATACACTGTCCGATGTGTTCCTCTACCTAGTTCCTGTTGTCCGTACCCCAGGAAGGAGATTAAATGTAGATCCCTGCAATTGATTCCAGTTTTTATTATTTCTTATAGTGCAAATTTACAGGCCACAAAGCCTCATAGGTTTCACTTGCCTATAATTTTTCTAAACTTTTACCTCCTTTATCTAGTATGGTCATTCAATTGTATTCTGGCCTCCATTGATTCTGTTGAAAATGAACTAGTCTTCATATTTTTTACACAGGTATAATGTGTTGCTTATTCCTAGCAGATTTCAAGATTTTTTAATTTCCTTTTTTCCTTTAGTTCTCAGAAGCTTGACTGTGATTTACCAAAGTTTGTTGTTTTAGTTTTTTGCCTGCACAATTGTCCAGTCTTCTGTTACAAATTCAGATTATTCATTTTCACTCTGGTAGTTCACCCACATACTATATCAGAGTGTTTGCTGGTGGTATAAGGATCTAATTTCTAAGCATTCTCTTATTATTTCCTGCATATGAGGGATGAAGAAATCATTACTAAAACTTGTTCCTAGTCTGAAGAAATGTAAACGTTAGGTAGATTTAAGGTATGTATTTTAAAAATCTACAATATGAAACTAAGTGATAACAATAGAGATAACTTGCCTCAAAAATTTCGGAAAGAAAAAAGAAAATAGTTTAACTGTCGATATGACATTAAAGCACAATCTTAAGATATGACTTTTTTTAGAGGATTAGGGAATGCTGCCCCAGTTTAAGTGGTCACTATTAAGCTCCATAATAAAGAACAACTTTACCACCTCAAAACTAATGGAGAAACCTCCATGAGAAATAGATAGCTAAGGGGGGTTCCCAAGCGGACTTAAATTCAAGTTCTCTGAACTTTCAACCTCATAAGACTATATGTACTCACAAAGACAAGCTGACCATTGACTGAGCAGATAAAGAGACCTGAAATGCTTTCCAGCCCATTAACAAAATGCAATGGCTGCTTATTTTTTTAATGCTACATAACCTGCATGTCAGGTTGTATTAAGATGCCTGGGGTTACGATGACATAAATAGTTCAACGTAATGAAACATGACACTGAGAAATATGGGCATCGATCTGTGCCACTAATTTAAAGATGCACTGGGTTTTGCCTTGATCTGTTTTTATGCCCTCAACCAAGAAATGACACATGGATAATGGGTATTGTCTGCTTTGTTGTTCCCAAGACAGGCTGTGTGGAAGAGTTTTTCCCTTATTGACACCATCTTGGTATTGACAACAAGGTTATCATATTCTCTTTTTCATGGGCTGTTGTCAAGCGGTCATAACTTACACAAATAAGAATGACATCATTCTAAATGCAGTCTCTGGAAAATGGATTCCAACAATATCTTTCTCACATTTCACTTTGCTTTAGGCCCACAATTTTATTGTGATTTATTCACATAATCAACAAACATTGTGTTAGGTACTATGCTAAAGGTTATGGAGACAGATGTCTAAAGTCTGAGCCTCACAGTGTTGCCTAGTATTTATTGAAATACATTCCTCAGAGATTTTACTAGGTGGTAGAGGATTTAAAATATTTAGCTGTTAATTGAAAGGTGGATGGTTCAAACCAACCAGCTGCTTTTGTGTCAAGAAGATATGGCAGTCTGTTCTCATAAAGGTTTTTTTTTTTTGTAGGGGGGAATTACTGCCCTCTGGTGGGAATAGGAGGCCCAGGCTTGCTCCTGGAGAGCTGCTGCAGGATTTGAACTGCCAACCCAGTGGACTGCAGTCCTGCACACAACCACTACGCCACCGGGGCTCAGCCCTACCATAAAGATTTGTAGCCTTGGAAATATGATAGCGCAGATCTACTCTGTTAAAAATGAGTCAGATCATTATGAGTCAGAATTAACAGAGTTAGGATCAACTCAACAATGAAGTGTTTTACTTTCTTTAGTCTAAAATGATTCTTTGTGCTAGTATGTGTTAAACAGGATTAAACACACAGTAGGGATGTATTTCAAAATTAAAGATGCAACAGAAATGTCTGCCTTCCACTTTTATTAGGATCCTTGATAGTTTAATGAAAATCTATGCTGGAAATGGAAATAGCAGAACACATCAAGAATTTTAATACAACCAAAGAAACTTAGCAAGTTGAATAAATTGCAGTCTGGCCCACCAAGAAGCAGCCCAAGTCTGTGGACTGCTCTCCTAAGTCCTCTCTCTTTCTTTGAAGAACATATGGAGGTCTGATTATGTGGATACCTTGGCGGACTCCCCGACACCCACATCCTCTCAGACTCTAAGTTGGACAATGGATCCCAGCTACCTTACTAACAAACCATGCCAAAGCGAAGTGGAGATAGCTGTCACTAATACAGTTAGATTCTAGAGGGGAACAAAATCACTTGCAAACTTGGTCATATGTTTTTTCTACTTCTGTTTTAAAAGAGAAGGTGAAGGTGATGCCTGTCCTAATTTTCTCATATCTGATACCCTTTCATTTGCTACTTCCTTATCTATCATTGACCCAGGTTTCATTATAAATCAAAACATTATCAATCAAATGTTTTCCCACTTATCCTTAATACGGACTTCAATATTGATAACGAAGGGACTTCTTTAGTCTTGGTCAAGTTGGCTACAGCCTTTATCATATGCCACCAAACCAAACTCACTATCATTGAGTCCATACTGACTCACAGCAACTCCTCGTGGATTTTGAGACTGTAAAGGTTTACGGGAGTAGAAAGCCCTGATGGTTTTGAACTGCTCACCCTACAGCCCAGTGTGTAACCACAAGACCACCAGGACTCCTTTTCTTTCGGTATCCCTAGTGAGTTCTTTATTACTTCAAGGAGTCTACCTGCAACACTCCCCCAAGGCCCCCATCTATCCGTCTGTCTTTGTGTGGTGGCTTGTGCTTTCTAGTGATGCTGGAAGCTATATCACTGGTATTTCATATGCCAGCTGGGTCATCCAAAATGAAAAGATTTCACAGGAACTTCTATACAAAGAACAGACTACAAAGAAGGTGTCTGCTACTCATTTTAGAGGAAGAAGCGATGGAAAACCTTATGCATAGCTTCAAAACATTGTCCACTACTGAAGGCCTAATACATGGAAGCAGAACTGTGTCAGAAAGAGTGCAGAAGGATGTGGGCCTTTCAGGACCAACGACACTTGAAACAGGACTGGAGACAATCTGTTTCTTAGAGAGGCATTAACCATGACAACATGATTCAGGGAAAACCTGGGGAGTGGAGTCTTAGAGAGCTTCATTTGATGATGGGGCACAGCGCAAGGTAAGGAGAAATAGTTGCGAAAATCTGCTGCTAATCGTAACTTCGAGGCTGAGCCCCGGCGGCATAAGTGGTTGAGTGTGGGACTGCAGCCCGTGGGCTTGGAGGTTCAAATCCAGCGGCAGCTCTCAGGAGCAGTGCTGGGTACCTCCCACGACCACCAGAGGGCAGTGGTGCCCCCTCCCCCAAAATAATCATAACTTGGAATGTGAGATTTCAAGATTCACCCTTAATGAATCTAGGGCAAGTGGAAGTTATCAAAAAGGAGAGGGAACACATAACAATCCATATTCTAGACATTAGTAAGGTGAAATGGACATGAATTGGCCATTTTGCATCAGAAAATCATAAGCTATACTTTGCGGGAAATAAAACAATCAAGAGGAATAGCCTGGCAGACATAGTCAAAAAGAATCTTGTGAAACCAATCATGAAGTGCAATATTGTCTGTGATGAGATTATATCTATCCACCTTGAAAGAAGACAAATCCCTACAACTATTATTCATATTTACATTCCAACCACAAAAGCCAGTGGTGAGGAAATCAAATAGTTCAACTAATGACTTTAGCTGGAAATTGATAAAACACACAATCAAGATGCATTATTGACAATAGGAAAGCAAAAGTTCAAAGTAAAGAGAAAGAGAAAGTTGTTGGAAAATATGGACTTGGTATTACAAACAAAGATGGAGATTTCATGATAGCATTTTGCAAAATCAAATTATTTCTTCATAGCAAATACCTTTTTTCCAATGACATAAAAAGTGACTTCTTGGACTGAGCCCCGGTGGCGTAGGAGTTGAGTGTGGGATTGTGGCCCATTGGCTTGGTGGTTCAAATCCAGCAGCAGCTCTCAGGGAGCAAGGCTGAGTATCTCCCATGACCACCAGATGGCAGTGATGCCACTCCCCCCCCCCCCCCCCCCAAAAAAAGTAACTTTTTATGCTGGAGAATTCACATGGACTTCTCTACATAAAATACACAGAAATAAAAATTTACTACATCTGTGGGAAGAGAAGATGAAGAATCTCTGGCCATAACCAGGCCAGAGACTGACTGTGGCCTGGACCATCATCATCAATTTCTCATATGTAAATTCAGGATGAAGCTGAAGAAAATTCAAATAAGGTCATGAGAGCCACAATATGACATTGCATCTATCCAACCTGAATGTCAAGGACAGATTTGGCACATTGAACACTAATGACAGAAGACCTAAAGAGATGTGAGAGGACATCCTGACCATAGTTCATGAAGAAAGCAAAGCAACATTAAAAAGACAGGAAGCTTTTTAAAAGAACATAGTGGATCTCAAAAGAGACTGAAACTTGCATTTTATTTTAGAGTAATGAAATCAAATGAAAACAATAATGAAGTCAAAGAACTGAATAGAAATTTTCAAAGAGCAACCCAAGAAGACAAATTCAAATACTATAATGAAATGTGCAGAGACCTAGAATTAGAGAACCAAAAAAAAAATGTTCAGCTTATCTTAAACAGAATGATCTCAAGGAAAAAAAATAAGCCTTGTGTTGCAATATTGAAAGATTCTATGGGCAAAATATTGTATGATGAATGAAAAATCTAAAGAAAGTTGAAAGCATACAGTCACTGTCCCCAAAATAAGTGATCGACAGTCCAGAAGTTCAAGGAGCACTACTTGAGGAGAAACCAGTGATGCTGAAGGAAGAAATTCAAGCTGCATGGAGAACATTACTCAAAAAGAAGGCTTCAGGAGTGGATGGAATACCACCTGAGAGGTTTCAAAAAACTGACAAAGCACTTGGTGCACTGGCCCATTTATGTCAGAAAATGTGGAAGACAATGATGTGGCAAGCAAACTAGAACAAATCCATTATTTGTACCCATTTCAAAGAAGAAAGGTGGCCCAACTGAATGTTCAAACTATAAAACAGTTATCACTGGTATCACATGCAAGTAAAATTTTGTTGAAGATTATCCAACAATTTTTGCAGCAATACAATTAACAGGGAGTTGCCAGAGATTCAGACAGGATTCAAAATAGGACACGGAACCGAAGAAATCATTGCTGATGCTGGATAGATCTTGGCTCAAAGAAAAACAAGGAAAAAATATCCAGAAAATATAAATAAAATAACAATGAAGGAAGACTTGTGAATAATTCAAGGTCTGTTTGTTGACTGTTGAGAGTGACCTCTGGTTGAGTCCAATGGTGTTCCCTGCCCTAGTCCCAAAGTCTATCCTTGGCACTCCCTCAAGACCTCCATGCTCTGCTCGCCACGCTACTCTGCTGCATGCTTTTAGTGTTTTCCTCTGTGTTGTAGGGTCAGACTGGGGCAAATCCCAAGACCATGTCTCCAGTGTTGTCCCCTGTAAGGCCATGACTCTGCAGGCGATGTTGTGTCTCTTAGTGGAGCTGGTCATCTGGTCCTCTTTATGCGTTGGCCGTGCTGAGTAGGGATATCATCCTCAAGGCTTGGTGGGCAGGATGTGCTTCACTCTCTCCTCCTCCCCTTCATTTGCTCCCATGTGCTCTTGTTAGACATGTCCCTTTTCCCTGAGCTTCAGTGGTATCCCCTAAAGTAAATTCTTCTAGGGGGAAGGGCAGCTGTTCACATAGTTGGCATTGGGCTCTGGTTCTAAGACCCTTCCACTGTCTCTCTACTCCATGCTGTCATGCTAAATTCATGTTCTATATGCTGGTGTTTTTATTTCTGGATCTTCAATTATTTTTCATTGGTCTCAATACCTGCTGTTATACCAGAACCACACTCTTATGACTACAGTGGCTGTATAATACATGCTAAAGTCAGGTAGAGCAAGCCCTCCCACTTTTTCCTTCTTCTTGAAGGGTTGTCTGCTCTTTCTGAGCTTCTTCCCTCTCCAAATGAAGTTGGTAATCAGTTTTACAAATTCTTTGAAGAAGGATGATGGTATTCATATTAAGATAACATTGAACTTACATAGTGCCTTGGGTAGAACTTCTTTGTTGTGTTTTTTTTCAGGAAGTCCAATTATCCTAAAATTGTTCCTCTTCATAGCATCAGATGTGGCTCTCAGGTTTTCTTCAACTTCTCTGATTGCCTTATGTGTTAGTCCAAGTAGTCTAGAGGAACAAATTTCATAGATACACATATGGACATAAGGTAATGGTTTATATACAAAATGAATGGAACACTGAGAAAGCATCCCAACCCAGTCCAGTTCAAAGTCATAAGTCCGATATTAGCCCATATGCCCGATACCAGTCTTTAATATCTCCTTCCAACTCACGAAGTCACAGGTCAGTGGGTGTGGAATCCCAGCGCTGGCAGGAGTCTCCCCATGGCTCCTCGCTTCCAGGACTCAGGGTCCATCAACAGCATCAGTGGTGGCAGGAGAAACTCATCACTGGCAGGGATCTCAACATGACCTCTTCAGCTTCATAGGTCTGGCTCCATCAGGGCAAAACCATGTGACTTCTCCTCCAGCTCCCCAGATGCTGCCATCTTGTCTTGTCCATGATTCATTGTCTCTGTGACTAACTCCCAACAACTAAGTAGATAGCTTCTCATCTCCATGAGGGAAATATCGTGAGATTTCCCAGAAGTCTCAGGAGAAAACCATGCCCACACAGAGACCTCAATGGCTATCTCCAGATTAACAGGATAGACTCCACCCCTACATCTCAATCAAGAAATTAACATAAGCACATGACTGCCACACTTTATTTGACTGCTTTTACTATTTATTGACATCTTCTTGGTTATCCTCTAGATCACTGGTGTGATTATTTGCCTCCTCACTTCTATTTGCAAAATCTGGCATTTTGTCACTGGATTTTGTTATTTCATCTTTTAAGTCTTATATTTCCCTTTGGTGTTTTACCTTTATCCTCCCTATCCTTTCATCTTTTTTCTGTGTTGCTGTCGTCATATACTGTATGACACCTAGCAGCACACTGAAAATTTCTTTCTGTGGCTGGTCAATAACTGTTTGTTCAATACACATTGTTAGGTTCATGACTTCTTTCAGCATTGTCTTCTATTTCTCTTACTGTTTTGTTGACGTCGTTGGGTCCGGTTCCTGTTTATGTGTTGTTTTAGAGGAGCCTGGAGCTATCTTCCAGAGTCGAAGAGCACCGGGCTCTCTCTTGGAGGATTCCAATCAGTGCTTCTCCAAACTACCTGCAGGTAGCTGTACTTGAGGGTCAGGCTGCCACTTTATCTTCCTGCAGTTTCCTTCTTACCTTTGCTGACCAATATTTTGTAATGTGAATAGTCTTTTCATGAGACACTGATCAGGTTATTGTAGGCCTATGAGGATGGTGCTTCACTGGTTTATCTCTAAGTAGGCTGCGATGGTTTGTCAAACAGTGCTTAGAGCATCTTAGGTGGTGTGTGGTGTTTCTCTCTGTAACTGGAGTGCCAAGGAGGGCATGTAGTTGTATCCTCCATGGTGTAACACACTGTAGCTGGCTAGCAGAATTACCCTAGTAAGAGAGATCACCATGGAGTTTAAAGGGATGTTACTGCAGCAGTGTGGCACACCACTGGTTGTGGGCAGTTTTTCCTGTAGTCATATGTAGGGCCTTTGGGTTTAGGCTGGTGTTCCCACAGCCATTTGAAGGAAAGCACCCCCAGTCACTTGCGATATGAAGAAGGGTTAGTGTGGTTTCCCCAGTTACATGTAAAGCTAGCAAATGCAGGTTAGAGGTCCCCCAACTGAACCTTCAGAGTTACCCTGGGAAGAGGGGAGTGATCTGGAGGATAATAGTGACTTGTGAAAGGAGAGGAAGATGAGAAGTAAAAGAAAAAGAAGGAAACAAAGACAGGAGCAAAATGCCAAGCAAACTAACACCCACTCACACACACAAAACCCTGCTAAGACTAAACAAAATAAAGACTATCAAAAAAGGAGACTACAAAAGAGGACCACTGAGTCTGCTGAGCTGTAGTGTAAAAGAGAAGGGCTAGAAGAAGAGAGAAAAGAAGAAAGAGTGAATGAAGAATAAGATAAAGGGGGGGAGCAAAAAAGTGAAAAAAAAAAACAGATAGGTGAGCCCCATGCTGTGTGCAGCACAGCATGTGCAACTTCTTGCCATGTGCAACACTGTCACAGGGACCAGACTATAGCTCTTCACACAGGGTGGGCAGAGGGCCAGGAACTGGAAACCAGCAGTGGCATAAAGTAGAAGGAAAGAGAGGGAGAAAAGAGAAACAGAAAAGCAAGAAGAGAGGAGAGCAAAGAAAGAGAGAATTAAGAGAAAGAGGTGCACTGTGCACACTAAAATTGGCTGTGATGGTAAAAAGAGAAGGAAAAAAAAGAATAAAGAGATAGCTGATCCCTGCATGTCTGAATGGGGTCCCCGAGACATTTGAGCCCTGCCTCAAGATGGCAGATTGGTATATCCTTTTAGTGCAGGGACCCAGTGGTACTGGGAAGAATTGTCTTGGTTGGCAAAATCACCATAGAGGCCCAACAGAGGTTTCCTCAGCTGTGGCGTGCTGTGGAGGGCTATCACAGCTGCCTTGTGTGGTGTTCAGCCCTCCCACAGAGTTCCCCCTGCTATTTTGCCCTAGACAGAGGGTGGTGACCTAGAATCTAGCAGTGGTATATGATAGGATAGAGTGGGAGAGAAAAGGAAGAAAAAAGAAAGAAAGAAAAACAAAACAACACCACACTCATTGAGACGAACTGCAGTGGGAAAGATAGCAGGGCGAGAGAATAAAGAAGAAACAGTGGTAAATAAAGAGATAACTCAGGCTTGATTCCCTGACAATGGAGCTGAAGGATTTCCAACTCTGCCTCAAGGTAGCAGGGTGGTGTGTCCTCTTGAGTTAGGGTCCCACAGATGCTGGGTGGGATTACCCTCAAAGACAAGAGCACAGCAGCAGTCAGGCGTCAGTTCCCAGTGCTACTGAGTGCTGGAGCTCACTGGTATTCCTTCCTTGTGCTGTATGCAGCACTGCAGCAGGGTGTGTGGGAAGAGCCTGGGTGTTCTCTTAGCCCCATGGAGGAGTCCAGGACAGTCAGGACCTCCCCAGCTGAGTGTAGATGCACTGAGAGAGGACTTTGGTTGGTGACTCTATTGAGACTGCTTATCCCCTACTAGCTCAGAGGGGTTTTTGTTTTGTTTTTCCCCCTGGCCAGCTAAAATAGAATTAGATTGGATTGGCTCTGTGACTGTGCTCATTGAGGATCAGGGTCTTTGCTAAGTTGAAAGCCTCCAGACCCTGTGGAGTGAGCTCCTTTCTTAAGCAGATGTATGTTCAGAGACTCAATCTATGTGCTTCCTTGGGAATTGATGAATGACCCTGGGATTTTTTAACCCAGAAAATATAATTTATTATTTTGGATTTATGAGATCCCTTGATTTGATTTTGGGGCTGTCCTGGTGGCACTCAGAATGGGAGATCCAGCTTATCAGGAAAGCTGTTTACTTCTCGACAACTGGAACTGAATTCACCGCCTCGACTATAACCTTCTACTTATTTTACCACACCCTGACTCTGGTAAATTCCTACTTTTTTTTTCTACTCTAAATTATGGCTTCCTGCTGACCTGCTTCCTGGTTTCTAAACTCATGACAGCTAGCAGCGCAGGGAGCTCTGATGTGTGGTTCTGTGACTAGGTCGAAGCAGTTCTCCTGGTGTATGGGATTATGTTCCCTTTAGAGCGTCGCCCCGAGGAAATCACTACTCGCTGTGAGAGGGCAGAGAGCCCGCAAGACCAGCATGCTGAACCTAGAGCAATTTAGTGCATTCTTGGTTCACTTTGGAGTGAAAATCACAATCAAAATGGGGTTCAAGGAAGACCCTAATACCCTAGTTCTAATTTCAGGACTCCACCTTCCAGTCTCCTTCACCTCACCTCTCTCATTTCTGGTCTGGCAGCAGGAGCTCTGAATGAGTGAGTCTTAACTAGATGCCATTTTTCTCCTCTTCCTACATTTTGTTTTTAAAACACAAATTAATCATTGTAAAGGTAATGAAAGAGAAGAGAGTATTGTTCAATATACATTGTTAAAACAGGGAATTTTCAGAATAAATGAGTAATGTATACTCAGAGTAAAAATTGTCAGACACATAGGTCAGGAAATGGCATATTAAATGACAAAGGCTTTACCAATAGGGAAGTTTTAACAACAAAATTAAAATATTGATATAACATGCATTTATAGCCCTATGCTCTATAAAATGAAGATTGTGTGATGCTGTCACACGCATATGAAACACTTCATTTTGAATTATGTTAATATTGCAAATCCCTGATTATTAATGTGTAACTTTATGAGCAGCCCTAACTTGCCCTTTTAGGTGATGGAAGTTTGCCCTTATTTGGAGATGAGTGCACCAAGACTTACACACACTGGTTCTTCATCACTATCCCCTGCACTCACTGCAGGAACAACTTCGACATCAGCAACAAGCTTTTTGGCTTTGCCTTGCCCTCCTGGAAGATGAGTTCAGGACTGTGTGTGTCCACTGTGAAGTGCCTACACATTCCACTGAAAGGCACACTTAAGAACAAATCACATTCCTGACCAAGGCACTCCCTGTCTATGAATGAGGCCAAAAGACAAGACGCAACAATCACCAAATCATAAAGACCACACCGATGACTAAAATGCCATTAACTTAGAAGTTAATAGGAGCAAAATAATTGTATATAGTTTTATGTATACATACATATATACATATGTATTTGAATAGTTTTAATTATTGTTAAGTAGCTCATGAATTAAGGAAATTACAATATATTTAGAAGGAGCCTATTTAGAGGGATGCTTATTTTGAAAGTAGCATTTAACTATACATGCATTACCATTTTATATTAATTGACAATACATGAATTATATATCAACTCAAAGATTGATAAGGATAAGTTTAAATTTAAAGATGGTGGAAGAGATAAGTAGTAATGATAACACCAGAAATTGACTTATCGACTAGTAGCATTTCTATGCTACCTCTAATTAAAATAAGAAAAATAGATTAAAGCAGTGCTACAAAGGATCAAACATTCAGACTCATCCAGACTGTGAATTTCATCATTGAAAATGGTCAAGTGTGCTCTCATTTGATTAAAGGAGATCAGACAGTGATGGAAAGGAGGGAGGGAACAGAAAGACAGAGAGACCCACTTGAGCTTTACAATTCGAATTTGATCCTTGGCCATTATTCAGCTATCTTATGGGCAGTCCATGGTGAAGCCAACTTCAGTGAAGCTTCCTACTTCTAGAAAATTGTTATTCCATCATAGTGGTGATCATTCGGATGGTCCAAAATGTGACCACCTTGAATCAGCATCTGCTATTTTCTCAGCCACAGGGAGATAAGGAGTCACTCAATGACTTTTCCAGTCAGACATGGAGTAAGAAGTTTACACCTTCACAGTGGTCTCAAAGCTATCTCTTTCAGCTTTCAAACTATATAGGCATGTAATTTTGGAGTCGGAAAATTGAATGTATTCACCTTCTCTATCATCTTCATGTTTTTCATGTAAAGTATATAGCTGCCTGTAGTTCTATTATAATTCATTTACATTATCACTATTGAAATGATGTTACTTGAGCCTCCTCTCCAGAGACCTAGCTGACAAATTGTTCCAAACATGTTCAACATATTTTTTCTTGGACAAATCCAGGTGTGGAGGAAGGTTCTGCATAGATGTGTCTCAGGTTAGGAGCCCTGGTTTCAGAGTAAGTTACTTGTTGGGATACAAGCTAGAGTATCAGCAGGGACAACTCACTAGCAACTCCATGTTCTTCATGCTCTACAGTCTCCCAAACCAAAGAAGCAGTTCTGCTCTTTTATGTTCTACGAATGTCCAATGGGGTCACTATGAGTCAGACTGGACTCAGTAGCACTAGGTTTGGTTTGGTGTTTCAGATAAGTTTCATATTCTCTACTTCTTGCTAAACAATACAATAATACAGCATCATTGTTGTTGACAGCTGAACATCTTTCAAAAACAACCATCAGTCCATTTGGGACTTAAACAAGAGGGAGATAAATTTAGCAATTTCATTGAGGACATTTTAGAATTAGGCTTTTGTATAACAGCTTTGCTGAGTAACCTTGAAGATGTTTCATAAACAGTTTATCTAATACTACCAGGCAGTGGGGACTTGAAAGATTAGGAAAAAATCTATAGAGACAAGGAAGTTATGTTTTGAGCAGAGAAGTCAGGAATGCATATGGTGTTGTGAGAATAAAAATGGGGGTTCAGCAGAACAAAGGTGCAACTGAAAGATAACTGAGAAAAATTATTTTGTTTTTCTCACCTTTATCATACCAAAATGCAGATGGGGAGAGAATTCAAGAAAAGCACCTTGAATGGGATGTGGCTTAATTCTAGCAGGATTAGCCTGAATATGGTCTCACGTTATGTGTGCACATGAATGTGTGTAGGGGGAGAAGGTGGTAGAAAGGTTATGTAGACTTACAATTGTGGAAAATTTCTCTTCAAACTAAAGATTTATTCCTTGCTACAAATCCCTAATATTTCTTCAATAATCCAATATGAATCTATCATTTACCAAGACTCTCAGCTTACAAAACTTCTTTGAGAAGTGACTCCCATCAATTTACATTCAAATATTTAATCTAGGAGCTTCCCCCACCCCCACGCCCTTTCTTTTTTTCATCTTTATCTCCACTCAAATGCAGACAGTGACCCTTTAATTTTCAGATCAGATTTTGGCAACCATTTTCTTGAAATGTCAGACTCACCTTACTTCTGTATGGACGACTGAGACCATATACATTTATTCGTTACTTAGGAGAGAGAAAAAAACCCTCACTACTGTTGAGATGACCCCCAATCACAGCGACTCAATGGAACAGGGAGAAAATGACCTTTTGAGTTTCCAAGACTGCAACTGTTCACAGGAGTAGAAACCACCAACATTCTCCTGAGGAATGCCTGGTGATTTCAAGCTGCTGATCTTGCTGCTACAACCCAACATCGTGGTTGTCACCACTCTGGCACCAGGATTCCTTACAAGGACCTGCATGGAGTTGAAATACAAGACCCTGTGATTCTGGTTATCATTTAGTTGGAAGAATGTTATAGAAAACAGACTCATGCGTGTATCATACAATACAATTCTTGGGTTAACAAGGCTGTCAGGGAAGAGTGCACTGTGGGAGGATAGTGACCTCCCTAATCCTCAAGGGGGTAGAACTAGCAGCTAATATTAGAGGAGAGTGTTAAACTTTGATTGTCAAGAAGACTAAAGGAAGCACGAGAGTCCAGATCATTAAAATGTAATGGATGGCACTAAGGCAATGATTGTAACTATAAAGAAGAGGTGGCATGTAGATAAGAAAAATGTAACATGTCTTGGTAGCAGATGGGATAGGGCAGAGTTTAGGATAACTAAACTTTTATCCCAATATGGAGGGATAAAAGAAGGACTACAGAAGATATAGGTATGACTCCCATAAACTACTTTTGCAACCTTTAATAAGTCATCACTCTCGGTTTCCTGGATACATACCTTCTCAGGATCATTAAAGTAGAAATGAGACTGACAAGCTATTTTCAATATTTCAAAAAGTTAGTTAAGAAGCAATCACTTACCTTAGCATGATATTGATTGGGCTCATATTTTTATTTCCTTTGGTTGTGACTATAGAAACCCTAAATAGTAAATTTGATCATTTCATTCTGAATCTATGTCTGATGGCAGTCAGATATGTCTGTGGGTGACTAATAAGAAAAAGTAAATATTTAATAATAAATACCATATTATAGTTAATTAATATTTTTAAAAGTGGAATTCATGTAGAATGTTGTGAAGAAGAATTTCCTAAAAATTTGAATGACATTAAAGTCAGATCTTAATTTCAGGTCCTTCAAGTTTCTCTAAACGTGTCATGAAATGTTGAACATCATAACATTTTATCTTATTTTTCTTACCTCAATTGTAAACAATTAAAAAGTTTATGAAGACTCAGAGGGAGTCGCACTTTGTGCTTGAATACAGGAGAAACACTTTGTCTTATGTACAGTGAGGGTCATCACAGCACTGCTCACAATACCAAGAAGATGGAAGCAAATTAAGTATCCCTTAGCACAGTGGTTCTGAACCTTCCTAACCCCACAACCCTCTAAAACAGTCCCTCATGTTGTGGTGACCTCCTTCCCCCCACCAACCATAAAATTATTTTCATTCCTACTCCATAACTGTAATTTTGCTAATGGTATGAATGAGTTATGTCAGAGTAAACCAATAAGCTGATTTTTTTATAGACTAATTGCCAGGTCTTTCGTACTCTTGGTCAAACTCATTGTCATTGAGCCAGTTCTGACTCACAGGATGTGGACTGTAATATTCACAGCAGAGGGTTGCCCGTTTTCCCTCCCAAGGAGCTGCTGGGCAGGCCCTACCTGCTGAACTTTGCTCACCACCAGCTCTCCTTCGTTGAAGGCATCTGGCTTTTCTCTCTGAGCAGTATTTACTAACAGCTGTATAAAATATATCCAATTATCCCTGGAATCTCGGTGTGTTCCCAAGGAGCATACCTTGTATGCTCTCCTGTTGGTACTACGTTAACCTGTTTTAATCTCTCCTTCGATCCCAAAGCAAGCTGTTGTTGTAAGATCTCTCAAGTCGGATTTCACTCACTGCAATGATATGCATGATAGAGTGAAGCATCGTCTCATCGTTCACTCCTTATGAGCATTAACATGTTTGAGTACATGATTGTGCCAGTCCACGTCATCAAATGTTTGCCTCATTTGCATGTATCCTCTGTTTTACCAGTCAAGATGTCTCTTATAAGCAATTGGTCTGTCCTGATATGTACCTGAAGTAAGCCAGTCAAAGTCTGGCCAACTTTGATACAAAGGTATATTCGTTGGATTTCTTCTCTAACTGATTTGTTCATTTTTCTGGAAGTCCGGTTTTTGGAAAATTCTAAAATGTCAGTAATCTTTTCCAACACCACAATTTATGTAAATGCATCAGTTTCCCCATTTCTTCTCTTTCATTGTCCAGGCTCGATATGCATCTGAGGCAAATCTGGAAAGAGTCCCCTCTCATGCACTTCCTATGAATGAGCTGTGTAGTCTGCTCCCTGGTGCTGCCATATCTGAATCATGAGCTCAGCTTTGGGTTGTATTTGACTTTTTAGTAGCTGAATCAACAGACCTTTATAGGTTGTATCTATAAACCTGAAATAGTCTATCATTAGCAAACAGAGGAAATTTTAAGTGACTAGCCATGATTTACTTCTTATTTACTGAATCCACTTGTTCTCTGGTTGGTTCAAATATATTTTGAAGTTAAAGCCTTGGAAATTCTGACTTCTCTGCATACTGATTTTCTATTCTCTACCATCTGCATCCCCTCACCTCCTAGTAGAAGTTAAATATCACAAAATTAATAAAATACTCTTAAAGCAAGTTGACCAATAGTTTTCTGTTTCTAGAAGTCCAGAAAATATAATGTTTAATTGGCCTTTGTCTTTCAATATGGTAAGTTCTGAAAATAATTTACATATACATATACGTATATTAATTCAGGATGATAGATAGTATCTCTTCAACCAACAGTGTCACTGCCTCAGAAGGAATTTACAAGGAAATTAAATGGCAAGTCATTCTTCTTGTATTCTGGAAGTGTTTGTTAAAGCAATGATTGCGGTTTAAGCCATTGCCCCTGGAATTAATGAGAGTCCAGGAGAAATTGATGGTATAAGATTAAAGGAAGAGTCATTAAACCCATACAACTATTAAGTCCCTGGTAATTCACTGTAACTCCAGACTGTGAATGGTAAGGCAAGCATTCCATAGTGAGAGACATGTAGAAAAGCAGAGAGGTAAGTTTAATGGAGGGATGAATTTCCAGGTGCCAAAGAAACTGACTGCTCAGAGGGTTAGATCTTTCAAAGTACATCTCATTTCCTCTCCTTTTCATCAATACTATGTAGCTGAATAATTTTATTTTTGAAATAGCCAATAGAATCAGTCCTATTTTCATGAAATTGCACATTTATACCTGGGTCAAGTTCTGGCATTATTGTCTTTGTCTTTTGATTTCCTCTGTTAGCTGTCTCTTCATTTCCTCTCTTAGCTTTTATGGCCCAGTCTATTCAACAGTCATTAATACGCAGTATTTAAAAGCTCATCAACACACATGTGTCAGGTTGCTGTATTCTATGGGTTTCACATTGTACTGTGATTCTAGAAATCATGCCACTGGTACTTCCAATACCAGCACAGTCACTCATGGTGAACAGGAAGATTTTTACATAGTAATAGAATACTGTCTGATAGAGTGCTAGAAGAATAGATCTTCAGGTTAAAACTTCTTCAAGACTCAACAACGGAAGTACTGCCTCCTCAAAGTAGAGCCATCCTTGAGGACCTGGACAGAGCAAGCCTTTTGGAATCTACATCTACTGATGGTACAAGACTCAAAGTGAGAGGAAATAAATGGCTGCAAACTTCTGTTAATAATCAGAATATGGAATAAAGGTAGTTTGAATATAGGATAATTTGAAGTAATTAAAGGTGAAATGACACATTTGACAGGCATAACAAAACTTCAACTCTCAAGTGGAGAGGATGTGGGTACTCAAATTGAGTTAGGGAATGTTCTCATCAGTATCCATAGATGTAGTAAGTCAATATGAAGTGAATGACCCTGACCAATAATGCATTGACTGCATAATCTCTTAGTAAATATGGAGAATCTGATCAACAGTCCTGAGTTATACACTCTGGGAAAATGCTTCAAAAAACCAAGCAACTTCCTGAAGTCCTTCAAATTATTCTCTCCATAGGTTGAATGAAGAAAAAGACTACTATTCACCTTCATATTCGAATAATCAATCCTTTAAGATGAAAACTGTGACATTTACCAAGGACCGCATTCAAAAGTTTAGGCAAGAAGTGGGAGTGTAAACAAGAATCACAGCGATTGCAATGGATGAGTTGACTCAGAATGAATATGAGATGCTGAATGGAAAACTACACTTTGCTCTGTAAATCTGCACCTCATTCACAACAAAAGGTGTCTAAACAATGAAATAGAATGCATAAAGGTGAACATTGTAGGCTGAAATGAATTGGTGATTGAAAATTTGAAATAGATAATCTTGATTTTTTTTTATCTCTGGAATGACAAATTTAAGAGAAATGACACCGGACTTAGCAAAACAAACAAACAAACAAACAAAAACCCAGAAGGTTTCATGAGCTATCTTGTACTAATGGCATAGTGGTTCCACATGGCTGCAATTAGCAAGGGCAGCAATTTCAAACTACTGGAGACACCATGGTCCTTCCTACTCCAAGATAGAATTACACTCAGAAACTCACGTGGGCTGTTCCAACCTGCTCTAGAGGGATACTAGTAGCTGGCATCAATTTAATGGCAGCCAATTTGTTTATGTTGCTATATCTTGCCATATAAAGCTGTCTGTGATAGGAAAATATCCATACATGTACAAGTAAACCAAGTAAATGCAGATATTATTTAAATGTATATCACAACCACTTAATCCAATGATGAAGAATTCTACATATTTCTCCAGTCTGAAACTGATCACACATGCAATCAAAACACATTGATAAAAATGCTAAAGTTGTTACAGAGAGGAATGATTAGTAATTAGAAAATAAGGCCTTGGTGATAGAACTGAGGCTTGAGATTGCATGACAGAACTTTGCAAGATGAACTGCTTTTATTGGAAATGCATGTTTTCAAAAAAAACTGATTTTACAAGTGGATCTAATCAGACAAAAAACAGAAGAATCAAATTGTTGAGGAAAGATATATTGGAGACATGCAATATCTTCAATCAAAACAAGTCCAGGTGCTGATGTTAGAACAAGCTGTCAATTACTCACATGTAAGTTCAGGTTAAGCTGAAGAAAATTAAAGCAAGCATATGTGAGTCAAATAGGACCTTAAGTCTATCCCATGTGATTTTAAATACCATTTCAAGAAGAGATGGATGCATTGAACCTAATGACTGAAGATAAGATGAGCTATGAGATTGTATCAAGAGTATCATATCTGAAGATGATAAAGTAGCATTAATCAGACAGAACAGACCAGTGGTTGGCAGAAGAGACACCGAATGTTACTCTTGAATGCACAGTATCAAAAATAAATAGAAAAAATACAAATAAAAGAATGTTAAACAGAAAATTTCAAAAGACAACCTGAGAGACCAAAGTAAAGCCTTATAATAAGAACTGCAAAGACCTAGAGTAAAAAAGCCAAAAGGGTTCAGTATGTCTCAAATGATAATAAATAAAGAAAAAATTATATCACTTCAAGTTGTAATGTTGAAGAATATTATGGGGAAAATATTGAACAATGCAGGAAGATGGAAAGAATATCCAAAATCATTGAGACAAAAAGCATTTTCTGAACATTTAACCCTTTCAAGGTGTAGCCTATGATCAAGAACCAATGATATTAAAGAAAAATGCCCAAGCTTCACTGAATGAACTAGAGGAAAAACAGATTTCCTGAAATTGAAGGACTTTCAACTGAAACACTTAAAAAAGACTAATGTTTTACTGAAAGTATTTATTATTCTATGGAAAGAAGTGTGAAAGACAAGCAGATAAATTATTAAGATAGTTGCACTTATGCCCATTCCAAAGAAAGACAGTCCAATTGAATGTGGAAATTATCAAACAATATCAATATTACATTTAAATAATATTTTGCTGAAGGTCATTCTAAATCAATTACAGTAGTACCTTGACAGAGAGCAACCATTAATTAAAGTCTGATTCTGAAAAGAACTCAGAATGAAGGTTATCATTGCTGAACCTTGGCTGAAAACAGAGAATATCAATAAAAAAAGCTTACTTGTGTTTTATTGACTAATCAAAGACATTGGACTATGTGGACTATAATAAACTATGGATAACACTAATAAAAGTGGGTTTTCCAGAGCTCTTGATTGTACTAACATTGCACCTGTGTCTAGAGCAAAAGGCAATTGTTCAAAGAGAACAGGGGGAAATTGCCAAATTTAAAGTCAGGAGAAGTGTGTTATCAGGGTTGTATCTTTCACCCCACTTATATCTAAGGATGCAACCTGTATGCTATGAAAATCATCTTAGAAGCTGGAGAATATGAAGAAGAATTCAGCATCAGAATTGGAAAAAGATTCATTACCAAATGACACCATTTCTTGCCAAAAGCAATGTTACTGATGATGATCAAAGTCTATGGTCATTAATACGGATTGCAACTTATTGTAAAAAGCAAACAAACCCAAATCCTTGCAACTGAACCAATAAACACAACAAAAGATAGAGATTGTTAAGGATTTCATTCTTCTTGGTTCTATGATCAATGCTCATGAGAGTAGTCATTAAGAAAACAAAGGAGATAGGGTAAGAGAAAAAGATGATCCTTCATGAAATGGATTGACATAGTCCAGACAAAAATTGGCTCAAACCGCAACAAGATTATAAATGTTTCAGGATTAGATAGTGTTTTCAACTGCGTGCATAGGATCATTATAAGTTGGAACCAACGTGAAGAACACTTAGCAAGAATGCTTGAATTATTGTTCATTGCGGGTGTGATCAAGGAGCAACATACAATTCTATCTTTAAGTAATTTCTGACTATGAAGACACCACAGTGAGAATGTGGACTCTAAGGCTTACTGCAAGGGGTGTTAGGTTGGATTGAATAGAGAAGTAAATCCAGTGACACTCAAATAGGTTTAAAAAAGAGCTTTATATCAAGAATTAGATATCCAGAAGGCATCTCAGCTCTGTCCAACTCAAGCCAGTAAGTTTGATACAAAGTAGACCATAAGGCCCTCTTCAGGCTCACATAGCCACATGCAATGACGCAGAACAATCACAGGCTGCTTGGGAAAAGTTGGATGGATCCAAAGTTGGTGGAAACATGACAGGCCACCAGCAGTTCTCGGGGTCAATGACAGAATACCAGAAAACAGGAAAGCAAAGGGAAAGGGAGCGGGAGGATCGCAATTCTCCTGGTTATGAAAAAGTCACACCCCCCAGGGAGGCATCATCAGCCGTGACCTGATTGACAGATTGGATTCCCTCTCTCTATATTTATGCATTTCCATGTTGACGTAAAATTATCTAATTACCACACCCGGTCTTCACCATTCCAATTGAACTAGAAAAAGAGCAATGCTATTAGAACGGAGTCTTATATTCATGATTCTGAATAGTGCTCATTCATAACAATTTTAAATTATTTATTATATGCCTAGTATGTATACATGGGTCACTGGCTGTTCAATGGTAGAATTCCCCCCTTCCATGTAAGAATCTTGGATATGCTTTACAGCAATGACGTGAAGCTTAGTTATTAAAGTTTTGCACGTTGCCATGCCACAGGACAGCTCTCAGGAGAACCGCCAACCTAAGGTGGAGCAAGACGTCAGTCATTGAAAATAGTTTTGATCACATGGTCCCATTTGTAAGCAACCTTGAGAAGGGTATATTCCCAGGAAGCTGTTTGATCTGTTGTGCATCAAGTCACCGTAAGTTAGGAACTGCTTTCATGGTAGCTCAGAGAAAAAAATATTCTGACCATGGTACACGTTGTTGGAGAAAACAGATATGGTTTACATTAGGCTGGATTCTCAAGAGAAAATCAATGGCACTCATATATGAATTAGAAAGAACTTTATGGAAAGAAAGAAATCCATAACAAAGAAACAGCCTAGTTTAGTTCAACTCAAATCCATGGGTTAAATGCTAGCTAGAGGCACCTCAAGGTTCATGCAGCTTCCAGTTAATGAAACAGAAGGCAAAGTGGGCTGCTGGGAGCTACAGGCTAGCAGGTGCAGAGTCGCCTGGGTCCACAGTTTCTAGGAAGATGAAAGAGTGTAGAAGATCCCAGAGTCAACAAGCCACCTGGTCCACCCATCCTAGAAGCCATATGTAGAGTCTAAGCAAGCAGGAAGGAGAGGGCCAAGAGAGAGATTGGTTCTAGATAACATCTCAAAAATATACCACATCCTCAAGGAGAGACACCATTAAGCTGTGTCCTGATTGAGAGCCTGGACACTCCCCCAACTTTCCCTTCGTGCAGCAAGTTGACATAAACCCTAACAGTCACATGACCTTTGCCTTGAACTCCCCCCTTAACTTTAACTTCTCAATTTATATTAGCTATCAATATCATTATTACTACTTCCCAGACAAAGAGCATGAGTTTTCACAATCCCACAATCTTTCCAATGATGAGTGCCACTGTCAGATGTATCAAATGCTTTGGTCTCACAACGAATCTTACTCATCAGGGTGGTTCAAAAATAATTATGGTAAACTCTAATTTTATTACTCCAGAAATATATTAAAAATGTAGATCTTTTATAATTCCTTCAATTAACAGTAGACACTTCTTGATTACTTTCTAATTAAATCATTTCACTCTAAGACTTGGTAATTACAACAAGAAGTTATTAAAATTAGAAAACATTTGCTAACTCAGTACTTTGGATTATTAAGCCTTTGTCATTTAATATTGCCAAACAGACTATGAAGATATATGAGCAAAGAAACTGATTTTAATGTCTTTAGCTGCAATAATTAACTACAGGTGTCCCAGACAATGCAATGTTTCTTTCTTGTCACATATTTTTCTGTGATATCTATTGTTCTTGCCATCAATTGGATTTTTTCCTTTGGCCTATTAAACTATGCTTCCTTCTATATTACTGTGCTTCCCATAGAAGAGAATTATATCCTCGAATCTCCTATACTTGGGTATTTTATCTTTCTTTGGTGCCGTGATGAAAATACATCCACAGCTTATTATAAGATTCAGAGTCCCTCTGCCTTTGATAGTTTTATCTGACTGATCACCACATTCCAATCTATAGGACAATAAACTTCCCAAATCAAATGTATTCCTAGAAAGAAAAACATCCATATTGCTTGAGCCTGGAAAATGCACTGTGCAATTTGCTATTTCAATATGTCAATGAGATGACAATTGGCTTTCTTCAGATTTCCTAGGAAGTGTGATATCTTTTACCTTCAGTGGCTGGTTCTTACTGGGGTGGAGGAGAGGCAAGGCAAAAGACTATTCCTTCTTTTAGACAATCCTCTAAGAAAATCAAAGGGCTTATTTCCACCCTGCTCTTTTCAAATCAGTATGAGCATGAGGTACACACATCATCACTGACAGGAAATGGCTTTTGAAACATAGGATTGGATCCATACAACCAAATGATCACTGCAAGCTGTGATCAGTCAAAGCAAATTCCCCTATGTGATTCTGAAGCACAAGGCGAGGTGCTAATGGCTGTCTATTGGAATATCGGTTTGACAAAATGCACCTAGAAAAGATATTGACAAGCTCTTCAGTGTTCTAGCAGGAAAGAGATTCTTGAAATCAAGTCCATTGCTCCTCTGCCTGCCTTCGGTGGAGAAACCAAGGAAAGGCTAAAGCAAATTCATCACCCCTTAACAAAGCAATAAGTGAAAACTGATGAGTCGCTGTGCCTGATGGAAAGGTAGTGTCCTGCTCCTGGTGACCAACATTGGGGAACATCCAGGGTATTGTATTCCATTTGGGGCAGAATGTCTTCATAGAGACAGTGAGAAATGCCCAGAGGAGGAGAAATATGGCATGGAAAAATGAAAGAATGAACATAATGAGAAAGCTGAGGATGAACACAGGACAACTGGAGGGTGTCGGTGGCTGTCTACAAACATATAAGAGATGTCATGGCATGGCTGGCACTACACAAGGAAAGAGAGGGCAATGACCGATGAGTGACAATCACAAGGAATGAAATGTAAGGCCAGAACCAAGAACATTATTCTTAAGGTGGATTTGGCTGATTCAGACAGTGATGAACTGCATTTATTGACATGGTCAGGTGGAAATGGAATCTGATCATTAAAAAATGTTAAGAGATGGGGGAATGGCAACTTGGTTTGAGTGAAGCACCATACAAAGAGAAAGCATTAAAAGCATTGTACTTCGTATTCAACTCTAAAACTAGCCCCCAAACTGCATGTAAGACTTGCTTTGCTGTGTGAGCTTAAGCAATCCACAAGGCAGGTGTTGATTAGCTAAATGTATGAGGGTTCTAGAGAGACTGAGGAATCTGTGAAAGATTAACTGTTCTGTGTGGATTCTAAATGTGAACTATTATTGGTGGCTATAAATTACAGGCATACAATAGGGTCTATAAAGACATTTTTCATTTTGTCTAGATAATATAAATAAATGTTTGTAAGTTCATGTAAAATTGTGAACTTAGGGAAGCAAAGAACATTAAATGAGCAACAGATCAATCATTTGAATAGCAAAATATTTAAGATACATAAGTGACTTTAGGCAACTTTACTGGGCTCTATCGACTCATCTATAAAAGAAGGAAGTAGAGGAGATCATCTCTAAGATGTTATGATTTTATTTTTAATACAAGAACCCCAATCATGAACAGAGGCACATAATATTTAAGTACACCAATGCATTCACTGTGTAATTAAATGTAATGAAATTGACAATTTGACTTGTATTAATTTGTCCAAAATGTACCACTTTTTCCCCATATCTAGGACCTGAGTAGTTGAAAATATTGAAGAACCTTGATAATAAATGCTTTGATCCACTAAAGAAATTCAAAACAGAAGTATGCTATTTCTTAAATTTTTTTCATGCTAAGATCAGTAGCTCCATTTCTGTAGTATACTGTTAAAGAAAACTATGAAAGTCTACCCAAATGGCTTATTTACATGTCTTTGAGATACAACATAATATTAAAAAGGTAGGGAACCAACACGATCGCTGAGGACAACATGAATGCATAAGCAAATGTGGTGAAGAAAGATGATGGTGCTTGGCTATCAAAAGATATAGTTCCTGAGGTCTTAAAGGCTTAAAGATAATCAAGCAGGCATCTACCTGAGAAACAACAAAGCCCACATGGAAGAAGCACACCAGCCTGTTACAACATGATCACTTTGGACAAAGCGGGTGCATAATCAAAAGTGGTGAAGAAAGCTGATGGTGCCCAGTTATCAGGGGATGTGGAATCTGGGGGCCTTAAAGACTTGAAGACAAACAAGTGGCCATCTAGCCGAGAAGCAACAAAGTGCACATGGAAGAAGCACAGCAGCCTGGGTGATTGCAGGATGTTGAGGGTATCAGTTATCAGGCATCAAAGAACAAAAAAATAATTTTATTGTGAATGAGGGGGAGTGCAGAGTGGGGACCGAAAGCCCATCTGTGGGCAAGTGGACATTCCCTCACAGAAGGCTCTCTAGAAGTGGACAAGGCAGTCAGGGTGCAATGTAGCAATGATGAAACATACAGTGTTCCTTTAGTTCTTGAATATTTCCTCCCCACCAACTATCATAATTCCAGTTCTACCTTACAAATCCTAATGGACTAGAGGATGTACGCTGGTACAGATAGGAACTGGAAACACAGGGAATCCAGACCAGAAGAAGCCCTTAGAACTGGTTATGAGAGGGGTGATAATAGGAGGGTAGAGGGAAGGTGTAGAAAGGGAGAACAGATTGCAAGGATCTACATATGACCTCTTTCCTGGGGGACAGACAGTGGAGAAGTGGGTGAGGGTTTTTTGTCAGATGGTGTAAGATATGACAAAACAATAATAATTTATAAATTATTGGGGGTTCACGGGGGAGGGGGAAGCAAGGATGGAGGGGAAAATGAGAAGTAGATACCAGGGACTCAAGTGGAAAGCAAGTGTTTTGAGAATGATGAGAGAAGCACATGTATAAAAGTACTTGACACAACAGATGTATGTGTGAATTGTGATGAGTTGTATTAACCTCAATAAAATGATATTTCTAAAAGAGAAAAAAATAGCAATATTTTCATGACCCAGTACTGTGAGGATATCACTAATATTGAACTCAGTTTCTCCTGAGTGTTGAGCCAATTTACCAAACCACTTTGATATTCTGCTTGGCCATCTTCTCAGATAATTAATCAAATAAACTGATTTTGTTGTCCTCCCCAAAAAAGGGGGGGGTAGAGAAATTAGGAGGCCGTTTGATTTCTACACCCTTATGTGAAAATGAGGACCTGGAAATTCAAAATTATTAACTGACTTAACCAAAGATACAGAGTTACTGTCAACCAATACTAAGAATCATATTTAGTACTTCTAACTCCACAAAGAATGAATTGCCATTCACTCATTTCCAGAGGTAGTATGTGAACAAGAATGAATGGTAGGAAGCTAGAAGCCCAAGCCTCTCTGAATGCATTAGCCAAAAACAATGTTCCTGGGATGAATGGAATGCCAATGGAAATGTTTCAACAAAAAATGATCCACTGGAAGGACCCACTTTTCTCTTTAAGGAAACTTCAAAGACAGTGACTTGGCCAACTAACTGAAAGAAATCCACATTTGTGCACAGTCCAAAGAAAGGTGATCCAACAGAATATGAAAATTATAGAAAAATATATTTCATGTGATGTTCAAATAAAATTTTGCTAAAATTCATCCAACAGTGGTTGCAGTGGTACAATGACTTAGGACCTAGTGGTTCAGGGTAATTCAGAAGAGATGGACCAAAGGATATCACTGCTGATGCTAGAATGGACCTTGACTGAGAGCAGAGATGTTTACCTGTGTTTTATTGAATAAGCAAAAGCATTTGTGTATGTGGATCATGACAAACTATGGGTTACTTGAGAAGGGTGGAGATTCCAGAACTCTTCATTGTGTTCCTGGGGAACTTGTATCTAGATCAAGCATGGCATTTGTGCCAAGAGAACAAAAGAAATATTCCATGGTTTAAAATCAGGGAAGATGTCCATCAGAGTTATATACTCCTATTCAATTAGTATGTGAGTATATAATCCAACGAGCTTGTTTGTGTGAAGGAGAATGTGGTCTATGGATTTGAGGAAGGCTTCTAAACAACTGATTATACACAGATAACATGACTTTTCTTGCTGAAAGTGAGGAGAAATTAAAGAATTTCAGTATAGATTACCAACCAATTTAAAGACCAAATTTTTCAAAACTGAACATATAGATAACGTCATGATAGACTAGGAAAAAATTGGCATTATAGAAAAATTGCATCTTCCCTGGATCTACAACAATGCTTTTTGAATCAGTCATCATGAAATCTGGCTATATACTGCATTGGGTAAATCTGCTACACAAGACCTCGTTAAAGTTTTGCCAAGCAAGGATGTGACTTTGAAGACTGCTAGCTCTAGAGATTTTCAATAATCTCATATGCTTATTAAGGTTGGACACTGAATAAGGAAGACAAAGAAAATTCTAGCACGTTCGAACTATGGTGCTGGTGAAGATGAATGAAAGGACAATGAATTGCCAAACATACAAATCAGTCTTGGGAGAAGCGCTGCCAAAACGTTCCTGAAAAATCAAGGATGGCTACATACTTAGGACATGGTTCCAGGAGAGGCCTGTCCATAGAGAAGGACATAATGCTTGGTAAAGTCAAGGGGCAGCAGAAAAGAGGAAGACCCTTGCTATGACAAAGTTTGACGCAGTGGCTGGAACACTTGACTCAAACATAGGAACAATTGTACAGATGGTGCAGGACCAGTCATAGGGTTCTCCATAGGGTTTTGCATAAGGTTGCTCTGAGTCAGAACCAACTCAAGGGCACCTATCAACAACTCCTCACCCAGAAGCTCTAACTGTCAGGGTTCTGGGTAAGCACTGGACTGCTAAGTAAAAGGTCAGCAGTTCAAGCCCACCAGGCAGCTTCCTGGGAGAAAGATATCAGAATTTCCATAGCTGATGTCCGATGTAAATCTGCTCCTGTGAAGATTTATACCCTCAGGTAGCCTATGCAGGGCTGCAGTGAGTGAGAATTGACTCAATGGCAGGGGGAATACTTGATCCCATTTGGATTCTTTCATTGCGATGTGTCATTTACCCATTCACATGAATGCACTTTTTTGGCTTTTGTATTTTCACCAAGTTTGACATCAGTTATAAATTCACATGTTAGACAGAGATTGCAAAAAATTTTGAAACAACCTTCTTGAGTCTTGTGCAGCATATCCTCTATCCATCTCTATATTGATGGAAAAGATGAGCTTTAGAATACAACTTTTTAATTTTTTTTTTACCTTCAGAAGAAACATACCATGCTCGTAGACAGTATCTCTAGAGGCCTGTTTGTCTAGTGGGTGACCAGTTGAACTGATAGTAACAAGGTCAGCGGTTCAAAGCTACATGGTGCTCCTCTGGAGAAGGACGAGCTTTTCTATACCTGGAAAGATTTCCAGTCTCAGAATTCCACAGGGGAAACTCCATCAGGTTCTCTACAATCGTTCTGAGTCAGACTCTACTTGATGGCAATGGGTTTGGGCTTTAGACTGATGATAGACTTGCAAAACCCACGGTGTTAGCACTCCCAGAGCAAGCAGAGGCTCAGGAGAAGAGAGCAATGATAATACACGGTGGAAAGAAGCAGCCTTCTGGTTTGGCTAGTGAGTAAAAACTCTGCACACAGTTCCCAAACATCTGGTTTCTATATCAGAATAGCTCCTCATTCCAACACACAGTGGAGCTGACAGATGATGAGAGAAGCAGAATTTCCACACTGGGTCAGGCTTATCGTCCATCTCAATAAAAATTCTGACAGTACGTCGAGAGAAAATTTGTGGGGTGTTAGAAACCAGATGGTTCTCTTAGATTGCCGAAATCGAGTGATTTCTAATTGGAAACAAATATCTCTTCAAAGACTTGATCAACTCAACAGTGATTTCTGATATTTTTCTTAATTTTCAAGAAGCTAGCATGTGAGTTTATCCAAATTAAACAGGTATCATAACTGGAACAATTATCAATCTGTACAGATACTCAAACCGAGCAGATGGCTGGTCCACATGGAGACCCAGTGACTGATGTGCATCATGGGGAAGTGAGCCTGGGATTGCTTGTTGGATTTGACCTGCGGTGGTTGGGAAATAATGTGGGGCTTGGGTCAATACAGACACAAATCAGTTTTTCAGTATTTCCAACAACTTGTGACCCTCTGTCTGGGTTGAGAATATACAAAATGATTGTAGAAATAGAACAGTTCTCTCTCTGGCCTGACCTGCTGACTCTCTGGAAGTTCCCCCATAACTAACTCCAGTCTCTCAGGTAAAGAAGAGGAAGGACAATAAATAAAACCATGTTTGGAAGTAGACCCCGGGTTGGTCTGAACACCTCCCCTGTGTGGTTACAACTGTAATATGGAAGGAGTCAGAGAAAGCCCTCTGAAATGAATTCTCTTGCAATTTATTGTGTGTCTCCAGCTAAGTCTCCACAGATCAGCCTTCCTCAGCCTGGGGAATGAGGCCTCCTAGTTAATGTGGCCAAAGCCGGATACAGTGCCTCTCGTTACTCATCCATCCAAATTATTTGATGTGGTTTTAATTAGTCCAAACAAGAGATCCCATAGTTATTATAACGCAGCTGTAGAAAAAGGAAAAAATCAACTCTTTGTTTACTCCTGCTTCCCTGGACGCATCAAGACACACCAAAATAACTGCTATTTATTTTATAAGATGGAAAAAATATTGACTGCCCTCTGGTCATAGAAGGCATTTTCTTTTGGGATTACAAGTGCAGAGATGAATTAGGTACACTTAGGATCAATATCTGTTTCTCTTCTTGGCTCAAGATGGGATTTGTCAAAATTTGAGAGCAGCTTCTATTGAGTGTCAGTCAGCTACAAATCCTTCCAGTACTGAGCCATCCACCTATTCAGGTTGAAATATAAAAGGCAAAGGACTTTTTCAGCTACAATATCTGGGGTCAGGATGCTGAATCGCTTCTCTCCCTTTTTCTTTAATGAGATGTGGTTGATGACATGACCTCACTGGCAGACAAGGGAAGTCAGTCCAAGCTAGCAAAGGTCCAGAACTCCTGGGGGTGGGGGGAAGGGAGATGCCAGGAGGAGAACTCCCCACAGACTAAGAGGGGAGGGGGGGAGAAGGAATAGATGGACAAAAATTATTGTAAAACCAATGTAAACAAAGCTAGGATAGATGGGTAACAGCGAGACTGAACTATAGGGAAGACATTTGCTCTAACCCTACCTAATTATTGGACTGCACCAACAAATCAATACGATGTCCAGCGTACTCACCATCCTTGGGGGCTTCAAATCTCTGCTTAGGCAGAGGTTAGATAATAAGGTTGCCAGACTTGCCATGGGCAAAGCCAATCAGGAGTGAAGAAAATAAAAATGAAACTCTTTCAGATGTTCTTTAAGCTGTTGGACGTTTGCACTTTACTGAGTAGGATATAGTGGAGCATTGGCTAGTAAAAATTACACAGGTACAGAAAAAGCTCTGCAGATTCACCTTTTGGCATTCTAAAGAATCAATAATTTACTAGGGGTAAATAAGTGTCTCATGTGAATCTAGGAAACAGAAAGAAGGAAGAGAGAACATGGTCCCTGACCCAAGGAAAAACCACTTTAGAGCAAAGGCAAACACAACAGAAGAAGACTTATTCCATCCCAGAGGCGGAGAGGAAAGCAATCACTGAGTACTACCTCAGGCAGCGTTGCCCCAAGATCCCTGGAAATCTGGCCCAGGGGAAAGCCATGTTATGTGGGATAAGACGTCTTCTTGAGGTAAAGAGAGGATAGAGAAATAGTTTGTCCATGCCAATGGGAATGAAATGAAGAATGAAGAGGCAACATGGACAATGAGCACAGTGACAGCAGGACCAGCAGTGATGAGGGACTGGGATGAATGTGCTGTGGACAAAGGAGGCAGAGGTAGGTATGTGGTCTCACGTCAACTCACAGAAAATCTTTGTTGTTCTTCAAAGTTCCCTTTTCTCTGCTTTAAAAGTGAAATCACAACAAAGATGTAATAAATGCTGAGGGATTAAATGAATGATTTATGTGCAGTAGAGTCCCAGGGTGGGGTCAATGGTAAACAGAGGCAGGACAACTCCGTTATGGCCATGAGTGGGAATCAACATGAAAGCAACAGATTTGGTTTAGAATACAGCCACATATTTGCAAATTGTCATGACATCATTCATAAAAACAATGTTCTACATCCAGCTTTGATGAGGAGAGCCTGGGACTGTAAAAGCTTGTAAGCGCCCATGTAAGATGCAATTGTTGGTCCTGCCCATCAGAATAAAGAAAAGTAAATAAATAAAGACGTAATGGGAAAATAAAGTTCAAAGTACTAAGGTATCACACCAACCCAAGTCTCCACCAACCAGGTGCCAGTGTCTGGTTACCAAAATGGACAACACTGATCTGTAGACTTGCATCTACTTCCTCCTAAAAAATGCCATTTTTACCTCAGCTACTTTTTCTTGGCTGCTGCTTTTGTCAGGTACCATCCAAATTCTTCTGGCACCTAAGAGCCCTAGAACACCAGACTGAAACCTTGTCTGAGTCAGCAACACTTGGGATCTGCACTGGTGAAGATGGACACCTTCAGAAAGACTCTGAAGCATCACTGTGCGCTGAAATCAGCTCACTGGCAGTAAGGAAAACCTCATCTAATTTGATTCTTTCATTTAAAGATGTCATTTACACATTCACATGAAGGTTCTTTGGGGCCTTTGTATTTCCACCAAGTTGGATATTTAGTTATAACTTCACATGTTAGGCAGAGATTACACGATGTTAGAAATAATCTTGGTTAGTTTTGTCCAAGGTACCCTCTACTCTCTGTACTGATGGGTAGGATGAGCTTCGGAACTTAAACCTGTAGAGGAAACAACTCAAACTGTGCCACAATGTCTCCAGAGCTACAATTTACCTTGTGTCAGACACTGTGTCAATCTACCTTATCTTCTTTGACCCTTGTAAGGAGAAAATTTGGGGATCTGTGTATAACCTGTGCATGGATCAAGAGGTAGCTATGAAAACAAAACAAAGGAACAGGGCATAGTTTAAAACCAAAGAAAGGTATGAATCAAGGCTGTGTCCTTCTCATCACACTTGTTGGAAAATATCAGAAATCATGGTTGACTTCATCAAGTCTTTGAAGGGATTTAGTTTTAAGTTAGAAATCATGTGATTTGGGCAATGTAAGAGACCATCTGATTTCTAACACCCTACTTTGTATGCTGATCAAATAATCGGGGTATCTGGCTTATATAAATAACACTGTATCGAGATTGGAAGAAAGCTGATTAACAACCTCTGATTTGTAGCTGACACTTTTGCTTGTTGGAAGTAAGGATATCTCGCTAATGAAGATCGATGATTGCAGCTTTTCATATGGATCAAAACTCACCGTAAAGAAAACAAAGATCTTCACAACTAGAGCAGTAGATAACGTCATGATAAACAGAAAAGTTAGAAGTTGTCAAGGATTTCGTCTTACTTGGATCCATAATCAATGATCATGGAAGCAACTGTCTACAGAACAAATGACACTTCACATTGTGTAAATTAGTTGCACAAAACTTTTTTAAAATGTTGAAAAGAACGGGTGTTACCTTGGGGACTTAGGTGCAGCTTACCCAACCCTTAGTCTTTTTTTATGTCAAAAGGTAGGTTTTTTTTCCTTTATTTTACAATGAATACTTAAAGAAGAATATGAAGAGGAGCTCCAGTGGAGCAATTGGTTAGTACGTGGTACTTATACAGAAGAATAATAAGAGAGATACACAAAGCTACATTATAAGAAAGTGTTTTGGGCTGAGCCCCGGTGGCGTAGTGGTTGTGCACAGGACTGCGGCCCACTGGGATGGCGGTTCAATTCCAGCAGCGGCTCCACAGGAGCAAAGGCTGGGCCTCCTACTCCCACCACCAGAGGGCAGTGATGCCTAAAATAAAGTGTTTTAAGACATTCATGAAAATAATGTCTGACTAAAAAAATTTTTAATTTTCCCATATTACTTCATGAAAGCATTCTCATTTGCAATATTCTCCACTCTTATCAGAGTATGTGATTTATTTTTAATCACATTCATTTTTTTCAATGATTTTATTGGGGGCTCTTACAGCTCTTATAATACTCAATACATCATTTGTATCAAACATATTTGTACATTTTTGCCATCTTCATTTCTAAATATTTTCTACTTGAGCCCTTGGAATAAATGCCTGCTCCCCCTCCCCCACCCTTAAAAAAATTTCATTGGGGGGTCACACCACTCTCATCATGATCAACACACACGTCAATTGGATGCATTCCACATTTGCACACTTTTTGCCATCATCATCCCTAAAACAACCTCCCTCCACTTAGGTCCCCAGTACCAGCTCCCTATATCTCCCCATCCACTTCCCTCCCCCTTCTGCATGAACTCTTAGTAATTTACACATTGTTATTACTTTTTCATATCATACTCAGTCCAATGTGTCCCTTCACCCACTTTCCCGCTGCCCATACTCCAGGGAGATCATATGTAGATCCCTGCAATTGGTTACTCCCTTCCACTCCACTCTCCCTCCATCCTCCTGCTATCACCACAGCCACCACTGGTCCTAAAGGGATCATCTGTCCAGAATTCCCCATGTTTCCGACTCCAGTGTACATCCCCTGGTCTAGCCGGATTTGCAAGGTAGAACTGGGATCCTGGTAGTGGGTGGTGGAAGGAAGTATTTGAGAATTAAAGGAAAGTTGCATACCTCGTTGTTGCCACACTGTACCCTGACAGGCTCCTCTCCTCTCTACATGTGCAACTTGGGCATTCAATAAAAAAGAAGGAAGAAGAAGCAATACATTTGCATTATGGTGCTGAATATTGAAAATACCATGGACTGCCAAAGGAACAACTGCTCTGATTTGGAAGAAGTACGGGGAGCATACTCCTTAGAAACAAGTGTGGTGAGACTTCCCTTTGTTTACTTTTGACCTGTGATGGGGAGAGACCCTGTCTTGGAAAAGGACGTCATGCTTGGTGAAGTAGAGGAGCATCAAAAAAGAGGAAGACCTCTGGCAAGATGGGTTGACGCCATGACTGCAATGAAAGACTCACACCTCAAACAATTGTGAGGAGATTGCTTGACGGGGCAGGGATTCCTTCTGGTTGCGTAAGTTTGCTGTGAAGTAGAGCTGACTGGGTGTGACCGAACACCAACAGTAGCAAAGACTCAGGGTTTATTGAATGGAGGAAGCAGAAGCTGATCCAGGGCTGGCTTACAGGGAAGAAGAGCTTCAAACCAACTCAGATAAGCAGGAAGGGAGGGACTAAGAGGAGGAGAAGAGTATTAAAAGAGCGTGAAGAACTGGAGGATGTGAATATTGTGGAAAGAGGTGCCAGGGGAAACGCTGACAAGACTGGTAAAGGGAGTCTATACTGGGGCAGGGTGATGCAAATGTGGCTGAATCCAAACTCAAATCCACTATCAACCTATCAATTTCAACACATAGCAACCATATGTAGAGCTTCTGGAATTGTCCATTTTCACTGGAACTGTCAGTCTTATCCTTTCTCCTGTGGAGCAGATGGTGAGTTTTAACTTCTGTCCTTGAGATTAGTATGCCTATATTTACCCAACGGGAACACATTAAAGCAAAAACCTTACAGACAGTGTTCTCCAGTCTTTTTAAAAATCATAATATTGTACATAATAGTTACAATAGAAGCGAGGCTTCTGCACACTTTTGAAGATAGAAAAGTTGTAATATCCCTCTCTTGCATCAGATATCCAGTAACCTAATAATCTAGCTTTTTTCCTCTAAATAGAGTTCTCAAATCTCTAATCTATATAGGAATAACAATAACAACAAAAAGCCAAGCGAATTAAACACACACAGAGACACACTTGTTGATTCAAGTCCAACTCATGGACATTCCAGCATAGAGGGGTTTTTGTGGCTGTAATCTTTACCAAAGCAGAACCCCTAGCCTATTTTCCACAGTGACTCTTAGTTGGTTCAAACTACAAACCTTTGAGTTAGCAGTCAAGTGCAAACCATTTGTTCCACCCAGGGGCTTCTTAAGTGAAACCGAATGGTATCAATTAAATATGGACAGGTCAGGTGATTTGCATATTAATTCAGCTGTTTGAAGTCAAACAGAAGATCTAATAAGGACCAGTCCCTTCAGCTGAAGTGAGTGAGATTTTTGAGAGTAAAGACCCTGAGGGATCTTTTAAACTTTATCCTGCAGATTTTCTTCTTGCTTTGCAAATACAGTTCTAACCATCAGCTAAGCAACTAAATCTTCAATCACAATGCAGGTCACAGAGGTGGGGGTTAGTAACACATTTGACAGCCTGGCTATTCCATGGGTATCTGTACCATTACTTCCCTTGGACTCAGTTTCCCCAGATGGGGAATTGCCCCATGATAATTCTTCCCTTTTGTTGTACAAAGGGTGTACCCCCTACAAACAGTTGATTTATTTTTGGAACAGGACTTAGGTCCTTCAGAGAATAATTCCATCTGAATTTAACGTGGATGACTGATTACTAAGCGGCCCCCTCCCTGTATTATACAGTGAAATTGACTAGAGCATTTCAGACTGAGAAAGACGTGTCTTTGGGTTAGATTTAACCAGAGAGGAGAATTAATATAAAGCGGTAATGGTTCACAGGCCAGCTCACTCCTCCTTGAAATTTCAGCAACTGGAAAAATTAGTCTCCTGTTTCCTTTCCGTTCTCTTTTTTTAATTATAACTTGCTGAGGCACTAGCTAATACCCTTTAATCTCTTTTAATAACTACCCTATCCTAGATTCCTCTAAGCATCCTCCTCAAGGCAGCCACAAATCCCAGCATGCTCTTATGATTGACTGACTGACTCATCTCCCAGCTGAGTAGACTCACTGAGAAGTGGGTGATTCCTCTAACCCTGCCCCCATGGGGATAAAAGGAAAACAAAGAGTGTGAGCCTTTGCAACCCTAGGAAAGGACCAGCCTGCAGAGAATTGAAAGGAAGACCAAGTGTATTTTTAGCCATCCCCAAGTCACAAATCTTAAATGTTCTTCTGTCTCAGAGCCCTCTTTTCTCCTACCTGGCATCTTCCCACTGATTCACTTCTTCCTCAGCGGTGAAGACTAATATACTCTCATTCCCAGGGGCATGGTACATGCCCAAAGAAGACGCCAGTAAGAGCACTAACACAGCCCTACTGAAAGAATCTTGGAAACTGTGGTAGTTAGCTAATCTTGCTGTCAGATTCAGGCTATTAAGAGTAAAGGGGTGAAGTCTATTTTGTCAATCAGGTCTCAGCTTGATGGGAGGACAACTGAGGTAAATGGCTCTCTGCAGACTGGCCTCCCTCCCTCTCTATTTTCAACTTCCTGTGGACAAGCCATGTGAAACCACACTGAGATCTATATGCGTGAGCCCTAAGATGCTTCCACTGCCACTGGATTCACAAGATTGGCACCCACTGGCCTGTGATCTTCCTGGGTTTTTTTTATTGACTAATATTGGACTTGGAGGACTTATGGACATGATCTGGACTTGGCTGTGATGTTTTCTTAATATACAATCACATTTTGATATAAAGTTCTTCTTAGACATATGTTAGCATCTTTGATGTGTTTCTCAATTGGCCCTATAGGGAGCATATTTGTTGTTGCTAGTCCAATCAAATGCCTACAGGTCATGGGAGGCCAAAAGCCATTAAGTCCTTCTGGGTGTTACATTTGGATAGATTCGTAGTGGTTGGTGTGAAATTTAAGGAGGTGTTACTCCTAGCTTCAAGCTGCTGCCCATGGCAGCCCTTCGCCACAATGGGCATTTTGACAGTTAGGTTTTGTGTCAGCTTGGCTGGACTGTGATTCTTGGTAGTTTGATGTGGAGACCTTGCCCATAATATTAAAAAAAATATGATGTAAACAACTCCATGATGGAACTGTCTATGAGCAGCACAGCAATTGTAAGAGAACTATGAAGTATAGTCTCAGTACCCAGGTCACCAGCTTGTTGCAATTGAAAGAAGTTGCCTCAAGGATGAGATCTACTCCTAGATCACTGCACTCTGGGAAAATTTGCCCTTCCTTGCTGGGTCAGGATCATGCATTTGCATTGACTTGATTCCTTTGGACTTTCACCAATAGTGTGCTGTATTGCCTACCGACCTTGGGAGCTAGCAGCAGTCTGCCATATTGCCAGCTATCATTGGATTAATTTATCCTTACAAGTCAGGAGACTAGCCTGCCTTCCTCAGATTCATTCACCTCTACCTCCACCAACTTGTGCTCTTCCCACTTCCTGGTCCATCAGGCCAAGAGACTGCATGAGTCAGGAAAGACCTAACATCTGTCATATGGGCTTGAATCAGGCTGTATTTAAACACTTCTACAATTGTGTGAGCTATTTTCTTGATACAAATTTACATCAAGAATTAAATTTATAAATAAATCCATGATACCTCTACATAGATCAAATTATATATATATATGTATTTTTTTGTTTTTTTTTTTCATTTGTATTTTTTTTTCATACTTTTTTTTTAATTTTATTGGGGGCTCTTACAACATTCAGTACATCATTTGTATCAAGCACATTTGCACACATATTTCCACATACATTTCCCAATATTTTCCACTTGAGCCCTTGATACAAGCTCCTTTAAAAAAAAACCCTCCCCTTTCCCTCCCCCCCCTTTTTAAAAAAATTAATCATTTTATTGGGGGGCCCCTACAACTCCCATCACAATCCCTAACAACATCAGTTGTATTCAGGCCACTTTTACACACCCATTGCCATCATCACTCTCAAAACATTCTCCCTCCCTCCAGGCCCCCATTATCTGCTCCCTATATTACCCTTCCTCCCCC
>PVJH01018855.1:0-44175 GCA_004026705.1 Nesogale talazaci
TTTTGATAGAGGGAGGTAAGGGGAAGCTGTGGTGACTGTTCTAAGATCCCAGCTGTTAGCTCCCCTTGCATTGCACATGCATCTGAGTTGGTCTTAGACCAAGAACAAATGCATAGGGATGTGACAGCCCTTATCCTTTCTGGACGGAAATTCCCAACTAGAGAGAATATCCTTCCTTCTGTACTTGCCACCTCCCTTATGCAGACCACACGTCCAGTTTCTGCCTCTTGTATTCCTTTCACTCTTATGTCTGGTATGGTCAATTCAGCTTGATAAATGATATGGTCAGTCTATTTATGAGGGGTAGACCATTCCATTCTTCTCCCATCGGGGAGCTAGTGGATTTGAACTTGAGATTAGCAACTCAGAACATACCCCAACATCCCACTAGGTCCTCTTTAGATTACCCACCCTCAAACTCACAGCCATCAAATTAATACTGACTCATAGTGACCCTTCAGGGAGGGACAGAACTTCCCCATTAAGTTTCTAAGGCTGCAACACTATGGGACCAGAAAGCTCTGTCTTTGTCATGAAGAGTGTCTGGTGGTTTTGAACTACAGACCTGGGAGTTAGTAGCCCAACCAATAACCACTTTGTCACCAGGGTTCCTTTTAAAGATGATCCTCATAGGCACTAAATCCAATGGCACTTGTTCTGTCAGAGACCCACTGAAGAAAGTCAGACAGAAGAGGAGAACACATAGAGGAGAAGGTGATGCGAAGATGATGGAGGCAAGAAATGGGAGGATGTGACTTCTAGCCAAGGAATACCAACACCCACATCAGCTGGAAGATAGGAGAAATGGATTCTTCCTTAGCTCCTTAAGTTAGAGAGTACTGCCACCTTGATTTTGGACCATTGGCTTCCTTTCTGTTGCTTAAAACCATCATGTTTGCAGTAATGTGTTAAGGCAGATCTAGGAAACAAAACGTACATGGTTTCAGTGGCCAACCCCACCAGATGTCTCACCTTGTATCGCCTGCCCAGAGAGCCTGAGAGCTCCAGGACAACTGTCTACCTGCCATCTCTGGTCACCTCAAATCCATCATGGCCCATATCTTCCTGTGTTCAACCAAGCTTGGTCCTCTTCCAGTCTCCTCTAGGACATCGAATGACCACCATCCATCCCCTTGGGCATGTTGGGCATTTAGCAGGGACTGTTGGCATCTCTCTCTCACCCACTGTTTGCACGTGCAATCATCAAGTCCTGTTGTACCTCCCATGGACTGCCCAAACGTGCCGGCTTTCCCTCACGTTTCTGGCATTGCCAACCTTTCCTAGCTCCCAGCAGCCACTCTGGCTACTCTCGACTCTAAAGGACCCTGCAGCAGGTGTGATCTTTTAAAAATGTCACTTTGATCAGGTCAGCCCATAATGAGAACCCCTTAGTAGATTTCCACTGCTCACAGGATAAACGGAAAACCCTGTAATATGAAGTAGAACATACTACCTAGTTCAGCCCAGCCTGTACCAGACTCTTTTCTGGGATTTCCTCTCCAGCCTCTCCCCATGTTGGGGGAGAGGCTGGAGAGGGCTCTTGGCGCCCTGCAGAGTTGAAGGAACTCTCACTTACCCTTCAGAGTCCTGTCCTTTTGCAGGGAGCTTTCTCTGACTTTTAAAATGAAGCAGAATTTCTCTGCTTTTCAAATTTTCACAGTCTTCTGTAGCTCTCCTTTATAGATCTTGCCCATGTGTCCACTTCGCGTTTACTTTTGTTACTGTTTTATTAATGGATGTCCTTCCTTAGCAGGCAGTAGGTGGGAAATAGCTGCCTGTTTGCCATGGTGTCCCAGAACCTAATTCCATGTACAGTTCCCTAGGTAGCTAACTGGTCCACAGTAGTTCTTGTACGGGTTTGGTTGATTTATGAGAAATAGACATGTGCACTATTGCCCATGTGAAGAGAGACCTAGCAATAATGCTATTGAAATGCAGCCAATGAAGTCCTACGGACCTCAGTGATGTGATCCCATTGTGCATGGGATCACCAGGCGTCCGGGCTGACGGGCGGGCAGTAGGCAACCACAGCAACACCATCACCATTGTTGTTAAATGCTGTTGGGTCGGTACCAACTCTAAGCCGCATTTATGTCCGACAGAATGGAACTCCGCCCGGTGCTGTGCCAGCCTTGCAATGGTTCTTCTCTCTGAGGCCATCATGCAGTAACCGGGCCTCCCTCTCTCTTGCTGCCCGACGACTTTACCAAGCATGATGTCCTTGCTCAGGCACTGGCCCTCCTGGCCACCTGTCCAAGGAGCAGGAGACAAAGTTAACTGCTTTTAAAGACGTCCGGCTTTTTAATAATTTGTCCCGCGTCCCGCATTTTAAAATTACATAAATAAATTGCAAGACTAGTTTTGTGTTCTATGAATATTTTTGTTGCTCCATAGAGACCAAATTTTTAATCAAGAACACCCCCACCCCCACCCCCACCCCCACCCCACCTCCCATCAATGGTGTCCCGTTTAAAATCTGGTCACTTTACTTAGGTGACCCCTGTACGAAGGTGGAGAACAATAGGCCCGCTTCCGCTGCCTTTGAGCCACTCAGAGACTTCGCAGCATCTGTCCCTTGAACTTGCTCGACGATTACGAACGGTCTCGCAGACCAGCTTTGGGACGAATTAATGCACGAAGCTGATTTTTCAGGAAGTCTTATCAGCTTTATTTCCCGAGTGCTCTGCCAGCTCGTTGTGATTGCATCAGGATGCAACAGGTGCACATATTTTTGAGTTTTTAAGCAGGCCGGGTATATTTATCCTCCGAGTCCCCAGCCCCCATGCCCTTTGACAGAGGGGGGCTGAGCGGGCAGAGCTCGCCCAGCGCCATGTGCATGTTCCAACAGTCGCATACCAGCATCCACCCCACCCCAGAAACCACGTCTCCAGCCGCAACGGGGGCCAAGGCAGAACATAAAGCCTTGGCTTACAAAGAGAGGACATACTTTAGGAAAAAGAGGTTGATTTTCAAAGCCCATTTACCCCCGCCGTAAAATGAGCCTAGGAACAATTTATCATTGCCTGCAAACACGAGCCCCTTAAATGGGTTTGGCTTCCTCGCCAACTCCCCAGGGAACTCTTCCCACACGAGGTGAAGCTTTTGAAGAGTACTTTAATTAACTTATATCAAAGAGACGGTGTGTAAGAAAGACCTGTGTAAAGATTTCTTTAATTAGTGCATTTCATCCGGCCCCTCTCCTGTCCGTCAGTGAGGTAGCTGACGAGCTGCGCGGTCCTCAGTGGAGCATCCGGTCCATAAGCTCTTCATGACGCTAGTCGGTCGCGAGGCTATTGCACCAATGGGGCGTTTGGGGGACAATTTCCCCTAGCGATTTCTAGCCACCTGGCCAGAAGCTATAAACTGTTCTCTTCCCCAGACACAAAGTGCTGAGGTGAGCGAGGCGGCCGGCAGGGTCTGCAGTCTCTATGATAATTGTGTGGACACAGATTTTCTCCTAAAGGAAGCCAAGCAGAAGCTAAAGTGTGTGTGTGTGTGTGTGTGTGTGTGTGTGTGTGAGAGAGAGAGAGAGACAGAGAGAGAGAGACCTCCAGCAAGCTAGTGGGAGGTGCACTACACTGTGTTTGATGTATAGTGTTAATCCATAATAATTGTTTTCATCTAATTTTGAAGAGCCACATGCATTTCCCTTTCTTTCCAGAGTTGCAATAAAACCGAAAGAAAGAACTTCCCCCCCCACCCCCAGCCCCAGTAAATCAAAAAGGTTAACAGACAAAAGGTCAAAATCCCCAAAGCCACCACCACATTAACACTTTGGAAGTAAAGAGTCTCTAAGAAACTAATGCTTGCTCTCACTTTGGAGAAAGTAGACGCCTTATCTTTGCGAGTTTACGAAATGGAGCCAAACTGTACCCATAGCCACTTTACCTAAACCGAGGGCTGGCTGTGCTAGCAGCCTGCAGTCATTAAAGCTCTCAGAAAGCCTCCCAGGAGCCAATGTGCTGGCCTAAGTATATGCTGTAAAAGGGCCCAGAGATTTACAAGGAACTGCTCCACGCTAAACCAGGCACCGTCTGATAAACAAGCAATTTTAGCTTCAGGCTAAATGATGCTCTTTGAGGCTTTGATTTACCACGCTGGAGATGATATATTTGGAGTTCGGGGATTGCTTCTGCTGTGGGCTGACTGTGATTGCTCACTCATGAGCAGAATTCAGGGCTCAAGTCTTCAACTTGGAGGTCAGAAATTGCCGTTGGAATGAGAAGGGCTGATAAGGTTTATTGAATATATATATATACATATATATATATGTGTGTATATATATATATCTTCAGTGGTTTTGAACACTCTGTAAGTTTCCTGGGGACCACAGTTTTTGTTAGTTTGCTTGAGTCCTAAAGAGATGAAAATAATCTTCAAAACTGATCTAGAGGTCTAATTTTACTTTCATTACATTTATAAAGTAAGTACAGGCTATGTTTATTATTGCTGACATTTAAAAATAAGAAAATTTTCCCCCCAATTTAGCACTTATGTAATAGCTTGAAAATGAAGAATTCTAAGGACAACTTTGAAGAAAATCGAATCACCCTCAAGAACACTGAATTGATTTTTAGTACTAGAACTCCACTTAAGACTCAGGGAATGATTTTTAAACGGATTTGTTCTGGATTTGCACCTCTGCTGGAAATTGGCATTCTCATCCCAGATACATTGAATCAGAATCTACATTTCAATACGATCTAGGGTCCATATAAGAATAACATGGGGATCTAGGAGAATCACCTGGTAAAAATCTTCTAAAAATATAGATTCTGATTCAGTCTGTCTCGGGTGGAAATACCATTTTTCCAGCAATGGTTGGAACTGGAATGAACCAGTTTGATGCCCTGTTTAAAATTCATGCTTCCAAACTATGACTTGGCAAACTCTTTTGCCCAGATGTTTTATGTTTAATAAATATTTGAGTGTCCACTACTAATGGCACTGCACTAGTATAAAGATAAATAAAATATGTTTTCTCTCCTTTAGGCAAGCATAGTCCATAGAGAAAATCATAGATACGTTTAGTAAGATGTGAAAGTGTTAAGAAAGAGCTTTGTGTAGACTTCTTTAGAAAGCACAGGAGGGGCACTAATGGGTTGGACTGAAAGAAGACTTAAGAGACAGAGGCATCTCTGCCTTCTCTTCTTCCATGAAGAAGAGCAGAATGAAGTGATTGAAGGAAGCATTTTTGGTATCACTGGTGTTCTTGTGTGTAGCACATAGAGCCACGGCTGACTGATTCCAGCCTGAGACATCATCAGATCAGTTACAGTCTGTTCTGGGAGACAATAAGCAGATTTAGAAAGGGTAGAACCAACTCACTAGAAAGGGGACCAGTGACTGATGATACAGAAGGAACCAAGTATAGTTGAGGTAGAGTGAGCTCTAGGCAATGATGTAAGCACCAAACTTCTTGGTCTACCCCATTCTTTTTTTAAAATCATTTTATTGGGGGCTCATACAACTCTTATCACAATCCATACATAAGTCCATTGTGTGTCAAGCACATCTGTACCTCCATTGCCCTCATCATTCTCAAAACATTTGATTTCTATTTAAGCCCTTGGCATCAGCTCCTCATTTTCCCCCTCCATCCCCACTGCCCCCTTCCTCATGAATCCTTGATAATTTAGAAATTATTATTATTTTGTCAGGTCTGACACTGTCTGATGTCTCGCTTCACTCGCTTCACCATTGCCCATACTCTGTGGAAAAGGTTATCTGTAGATCCTTATAATAGATTCCTCCTTTTTAACCCACCTTCCCTCCACCCTCCTGGTATCGCCACTCTCACCACTGGTCCTGAAGGAATCATCTTTCCTAGATTCCCCATATTTCTGGTTCCTATTTGTACCAGTGTACATCCTCTGGTCTAGCCAGATTTGTAAGATATAATTGGTTCATCACATTCTTCTGAGGGTCTACGTTACTTTGGACATGTTATCAGGAGAGACCAGTCCCTGGAGAAGGACATCATGCTTGGTAAAGTAGAGGGGCAGTCAAAAAGAAGACCCTCAATGAGATGGATGAATTCAGTGACTACAACAACAGGCTCAAACATCACCCTCATTCCGAGGATGGTGCGGGACTGGACTGTGTTTCATTCTGTTGTACATAAAGTTGCTAGGCATTGGAACTGACTAACAGCAAACAGCAGCATAGTTCTAGCTGGGCCTAAAGGTTAATAATAAAGACTACTATTTTTCTTTTTGAGTGCCAGGTACTGTCCAGAGTTTTATATTTCCTAAATCCCTTGATTCTCAAAACAATTTCGTGAAGTAGGTACTTTTTAATCTCCATTTTACATATGAGGAAACCACTGAACTTGCTGCTGATGAAATAGTGATCACAATAAGCTGTCTCCCAGGACAACGAATGCAACACTGTCTTAGGCAGGCCATGTCCTCTAACTGGGAAATGCAGGGCTCACTTGCCTGACTGCCCAACACTTTGGTCTGTAGGCTAGCATGCCAAGACAGCAGCTGAGATCCTGCCATTTTAGCCATTTGATGGCCCCATCGCTTTTCCAGATTGCAGTTTCACAGTCTGGGGGAAAAAAAAAAAGGCTCTCCTTGCTTTCCCTCAAAGACAATTGGAGCACCAGTCTGTAAGGCTCACAAAGCATTTCAGATTATGCAAATGAGGGTATTATAGAGACACCAGGTGATGACTTTTTATAGCAGCCTATTAAGACATATCATTGTAAAGATACACATTGAGTTGTACCTCTCTCTCTTTTTAAAACCAGATTCTTCACTGAATTTTGGCCTGAAATTAGCATGTACTCTCAAAATTTCCCCCAGCTCATTGTCTTTATGAAGTCACACTTCTGCACATGCTCCACAGGATCTAGTAAGTTCTCCTCACCAAAGTTTTTTTTTTTTCAAGTATTGTAGTGTAATTCACTTTGTCACGTCCAGCCTTCATCTGATAACGTAGAGTTCCCAGAAGCCAAGTATATGTCACAAAGCTAACCATGACTTTTATGAAAGTTTCAGTGAGGTGTCATGATTTTTAATGGCACTGATGATGCCGCTGAATATATCGGGTTCAATTTTGAAGTAGACTTAAGTTCAAAGACCCCAGGGGACCATTCTCTTCTTGATGCACTTCTGTTACTCCCATTCATGCTAATGGAACAGACAAAGGCTGCTTCAGAGGAGACTAGATTGGCCTTTAGGGAGGTAACATGGTTTAATCAGTCATTCGCTGAAACCCACCATAGCAACTGACCCTCTGTCCATAGCACAAACATGTGCACAGAGAGGAGAATGTGGAGGACAGTGCTGGTGATTTTTAGAATAGCTTCAAATCTGACATTTGTAAATAGTAGCTCCCTAAGGTTTTCACCAACTGAGAAGGAATCTTGATTTGGGAATTAAAATTGATATCAAGTCACAGAACTTAGAATTAAAACATTGCTTATTGAACCTCAGTACATCAGAATGTCTAGTGGATCCTTGCAGTGGGGCTATTACAAGGACTTTATTTTTGGAAGGAAAGCTCAGTTAACTCAGTGCTCTGGAAGGAAAGGTCTGCTGGAGGGCAGGCAGGAGGGCACCACCTTGGATCCATTGCAAACTTTAAACATAAAAGGTGGAATCCAGAGGGACTAAGTGAATTGGGAAAAAGAAATGAGCTAGCATTTGGACTTGTTGGCTGCTCTATGTAATTGCCCATGAAGGTGTTTTCAACAGGAACTTCAGGAGGAGCAAGGTCAGTTTCTATCATCTATAGACACACCTCAATAGGGCCTGCAGGGTGGTGCCATCAGCTAAGCTTTTGGCTGCAATCTGAAAGATGGGTGGCTTGGATCCAGCCTGGAACAGGGGCCTCGTTTTTTCTTTCTCAAAGTTCTGAGCCATAGGAAGTCGTATGGAGGAAATTTCTACTCTGAAACCCATGGCATCTCCATGAGTGGGGACTGACTCGACGGGTACAGTCTTTGTTTTCAAGCCCACACTAGATTTCTAACTGCAAGGTCAGCAGTTCAAAACCATCAGCCACTCTGAGGAAGAAAAGACTGGGCTTCCTAGTCCCATAAAGAGTTCCAGTCTCAGAAACCCACAGCGGCAGTTCTGCCTGTCCTCACAGGGCTGTCTGACCTGGCATTGATTTGATGCCATTGAGTTTTTTTCCCTGTATACCTAGCGCATAGGAGCTCTGATGATGCTATTAGGTAAACACTGGATGGCTAACCTCAAAGTCTGTGGTTCAAGCACACCCACCACTCCATGGGTAAAAGATGAGGTGGTCTGCTTCTGTGAAGATTTGCAGCCTTGGGATCCGTGAATGGGGTGGTTGGAGTCAGAATCAATTCTACAGGCTTGGACTTTGGCTTTCTTGCAACACAGTAGGACAAATGGTGTGGCTTAAAACAAAAGAAACTTATTCTCTCACAATTATGGAGGCCAGGAGTTCAAAATGTGGGCCAGGCACTCTCTGAAGTCTCAAGAAGAGGATTCTTCGTGGCCTCTCCTGCTCTTCTGTTGGCACCTGGAAATTATGGGTGTTCCCTAGCTTGTAGGTGCATCAGTCCAATCTCTGCTTCCACCTCCCCATAGTCTGTGTGTCTTTGTGTGTCCACTGTCACCACCTCTTCTCACAAGGACACCTGTGATCAGATATAAGACCTACCCTAAATCCTTGGTAGTTTTTGTCAACTTCCTGTCTACATCCTTTGATAATGCCATCTGCCAAGGTCTTCATTTCCCAATAAGGTGACATTCTGAGTGTTTCGAGTGGTTACAACATTCTGAGGTTTGGGGTACACATGAGTTTGGGGGTCATGTTATTACACCTCTGTGGTATAAAGGGTTAAGTGCTGGCCCCGGCTGCAAAGTTGGTGGTCTGACTCCACCAAGAGGGGCTCTTAGAAGACAGGCTTAGTGATCTGCTGCTGAAATGACTGAGTCCGGGATAGCTTAGGGAGCAGTGCTCCTTGGCATACAAAAGGTTGCCACGCCTTGGCATCAACTCAATGGGCACTAACAGCATTGCCCCTACTGCGACATCACACAGCTCTGCTACATGTGCCGACTCTCCCTGGAGGACACACCCTAGGCTCCAGTTACCATGTGTCAAGTACAGTCTGCTCAACACAGAATTTTCAGAAACAAACCTTTATTATGAAGTAAGGTGAATTTAGACTTATTGCCTTGCTAGGCCCAAATGATCGTAGATTTTATGTTAACATTAAACAAACAAACAGAAGGGTAATGCTTCAGTTTATTTTCAAAACACCTAAGGACTTCTAAGAAGTCCTGGTGGCACTGTGGATCATGTGCTGACCTGTTCACTGTGGAGCCATTGGCTCAAACCCACCATCTGCTCCTTGGGGGAAAGGAGAGGCTCTGTCTGCTCCTGTCAAAATTTCATCTTCAGAAGCCTTAGAAAGGGCTTCTCAGTCAGAATCAACTCAATGGCAGTCGATGGGTTTTTATAAAATATCACCTTATAAAAATGAACCAATGTACTCTTTACAGAGAACAAAACCTTAAGATAGAATGTAATTGTCTGGAGACATAATTTTTTGATTCCAAGAATATAAAGTTAAGAAATGCAGTAAATCAGAATCAGGACCTCACCATTTACCAACTCCCTAAGTTGGTCTAATGTGCACTCCCAGTTGAGAGCCACTGCTCAAGATGATGTTGACATTTAGCATATCAATGTGACTTCATGTCTGGACAAGTTGAGTGGATCGCGATAGCAATAATTTAGAGGGATGTGTGCTTTCTTTTTCTACTTCTCATAGATCAAGAGGTTGAACAATAGTCTTCATGGTGCTTCACTGTAATGAGTGGGGAAAAAGGAGCTTAGTGCTGGAAAGGAAGGCTTAGTGGTGGGAATAACATTATACTGGTTACAAGTCTAATTTTGTTTCCATGTAAATGTTCGGGAAATTCTTTGCTTTAAATGCCTTTGAAGAAATCCCATTATGGGTGAGACCTGTATCCGGCACTTCCCAAGGCAAACTATAACTCTGCTGGGTAAGCAGATTTTTTTTCAATTGGCTCCCACTGCTCTTTCTTACTTCCCCTCCTGCGACTGGGAAAAAAAAATCCCATTTACTTGAGTATTAAGTTTATCAAAGAAAGACGGTCAGAAGCACATTCGCAAGCTCCTGAATTTGTGATCACACATGGAGCCTAGAGATGTGAAGCATAATGTCCTTTTCTCTAAGGTGGCCCCCAAAGATACACTCTGTTGTCAGAGCCATTTCTTTGAGACTCAGTTTCCCCCAATCTTTGACTGTTGTGCCTCTGTTCTCCCCACATCCATCCCCTCCCCTGGCAACTTACTGGAGACTGTAAATGCTGTCAAAGCTGAAGGGTCTATTTATGTTGTGCTAACAACATCCCTCCTTCTACCCCTTTCTCTGTTCAGCCAAGGCTGGGATATTTCAATGTGCACACCGGAAGCATCTTATGTTCAAGCTTAAAAACAATATATCAGGAGAGGCCAAATGCACACCTCAGTCCTGTTTCTGCCCAGACACTAGCAAAGCTCTAATACAAACTTTTTGGCTGCATTCCAGGGTTTTTCTTTCATTTCCACGACTTCTTATTTTTTCCCTTCCTGGCTTTGCTTTTTTTGGGACTTGATGTCCTCTTTCCCCTCCACCACCCACCCAAAAAAGTCCTCTTCATCAGTAGCCTATCAAATCCTCAGAGCAACTTGGAGATATATCCTAGGATGTAAAATTACTTTGGGATGCATGAGGATAGATTCAATTGTGGATAATTGAAGAGATATATATGCCTCTTCTAATTCCTTCCTCAAGAGACTTGATACTTCACCCACGTCACTTTGCCATAGTCATTGCTGACTGGAGCAGAGTATGACATGGCACCTGCTCTCTTAGATCTAGAAGCCCATTGAACTATCCTGCAACAGACAACTCTAGTTTTGGGGACTCTTAGATACGATATGTTAGTTTGCATCTGAAATAATACATTCCTGAAGAGCTCAGAGTAGGGGGGAATCATTATTTGATTGTACACAATTGTTTGAGTGACATCTGGAGATGGATGGACACATGGTGTCTGATGCTGGGTGGAGAAAGTGGTTAAGAATATCGGACTCAGGACTGCAGGTACAGCTGGGTGGAGACCTTGGTTCTCATTGGCTCAGGGTTTAGAGAGGTTGGGCTACTGGGAAGCATGTCTTCAAAATTTGCAACTGAGCAGCCAGGAACAGATTCTGATGACAATGTGTATATTGTTTTGTGACATCATATAACTTCATGTCTTGGTCCCTCCTTCCCAATGAAATTGGGGGTTCTCCCTGAAGGTAGGTGAGAGATCTGCCACTTATAGTGGTAAATGTGTTTTCCATTTAAGAGGGAGTCAGTATGTAAGGGTTTGCTGAATTGCTTAAATTGATGATACATGCATTGGATCAAGGGTTAAAGAACTATAAACAACTGAGTACAACCAATATCTATGTCATCAAAAGAACCTACAAAGAACAACTTACAACATCTTTTGTGTCAGCCTTAATATTACAGATGAGGAAACTGAGACCTGCAAAGATGAAGCAAAGATGTGACTTATCCAAAGTCAAGGGCAAACAGCACTAAAGCCCGAGACTTCTATCATCTAAGGACCACTGTTACTTGAGTTGTGCTTCTGGTAGGTTATTCATAGCTTAGCCAGTAGAAGCAGGGCTAGTTCTGCATTTAATGTCTAAAAGGTCATAACACAGTAAAAATACCTAAATAAAACATCCTTTTTAAATTGTTAAGCGTGAAAGAGTGAGTTTTCCAGAGTAGCTACAACAATTTAGTAAAGTTAGGAGTCTTTGCAAAATATATTCTGTGCTTCCTTTGGAAGAGATATGGGCTATTGGGCTCTTGCTTTAGTCATAGCTGGTGTTGAGGAGAGTAGCTTTGGTGAATCAGTGGCCAAGTGCTTGGCTGCTAACTGAAGGGGTAGTGGCTCAAACACACCAGCCACTCTGCTGGAGAAAAATCTATCTGCTTCCAGAATGATTGACATCCTTGGAAACAGTACAAGGAAGTTGTGCTCAGCCATACAGGGTCATTTGAAATCATGACCGACTAGTTGACAATGGATATGATTTGGGGAGATGAAGAAGAAAATCTGTAATAAATAACCTTAGGGCAAAAGGAAAACTCTTTAGCTATTATTGGTGACACAATGGTTAAATAACCACTTGGCTGCTAACTGAATCCACCTGCAAACTCCTCAGAAGAAAGACCCAGTGATCTGTTTCCACCAAAGTGACAGCCTAGAAAACTCTATGGAGCAGTTCTGCTTGGTGAGGTGGGTGGGTGGGTGGGTCCTATGAGCTGAAAATCATCTCCAGAGCACCTAACAGCAGTGTACATTCATGTAACATTCACGTAATAGAATGTGGACACTGTCATTTCAAACACCTGGGGAGTTCTAGATTGTATCAAGCCCACTCAGACTGAAAGGCTCCCAGTTCATGTGAAGTGGCCATTTGTATTCCACATTCAACACTATTGTCTAGCAGATTTTATTTTGCAAAGCATCTCACTGCATCAAGGAGACAATTCCTTGGATGGGTTGTCTCTAAAAGGTTCTTCAAAAATCTCCATCGAGCGTTCATTTTTCAGTGACGACTTCGTTCACCATAGTTGAGTGGGTCCCAGAGCTTGCTAGTGAAAATGCAGTTTATGATAGCAAGCAAACAAACAAAGAAACTAAACTTTAAACACCAATGCTTCCTGGCCAAGGAATGAGGTGGCAGTAATGAGGACAGTGCTGAGGATAGATAACCAGTGAGTGCGCTCCTTGAAACTTCACCCACCTGGTAGGGAAACGACATCCTGTCAGTTAAGCTTCAAGAAAATTAGGTATTCTTTGGCAATGGTTTTAACAGATATAAGCACATCTAGATGAAACTCAACCACAGGAATGATAGAGCCCCATACTCATTTGCTTTCTCCTTCCACCAATAAGCCTCAGTTTAGTATTTTATTGCTTTTGGCCAAAGACCAGAAGTTACGGGATGTATGCAGCCTCGGGTAGTTTCAGTGGGATCTTCAGACCAAATTATTTCCATAATTTAAGAAAATATGGTTGGACAATACATTTTGAGGATTAAAGTAGCTAATGGGTTAAACAGGGAATGGGTTGTGGTTTTAACTAGCAGCAGCATTCTTAGGATTGAGCAAGGGTCCTAGGAACCATGGGGTAGCAAAGGCTCAGGAACTTCCAATGGCCAAGGGATCGCTTAAGGCAGGGATGGGATTTACGTTTCTTTCTCTTCCTGTGGACCGATCCAGTCCTGGCTTGCTAGCGTATGTCAGCAAGCTCACAGGCCTTAATTCACTGTAAGCTCTAAGTTATTGCACGCCAGCACACTTCCAAAAGGAGAGCCGTCATAGAAATCAGACTTTCAGAATGGGACCCCAGTATTAATCCAACCTGCAGCAACACTGCCTGCCTGGCAATTAGAGTGATGCTACGCTTGGCTTTGCTGTCACACAGTTTCCTGGGTCACTTGACATCTTTCTTCACAAAGGTTTATTTCAGACTTCCTGTGAATGTTTCACAAATCACTTAGTGACCAGACGTCCCACTTCTGACAGGACAGTCCAACTTTTGAACAATGCCCCCGTGTTCCATGGCGTTTTTTAAAAAGTCCCAAATTTTGGAAAGAATGCACGCTAAGCTAGGGAATGGCGGGAGAACAGGAAGAGAATATACCTCCTCTACTACACCTTCACACCACCCCACCCCCCACATTGGTGTCCTGCTTTACCAATGGTAAGATCTGGTCACTTCTAGACACTTGTTTTTCTTTTTCTTTTCAGTACAGTAAAAATAACCATGTCTTTCAGCTCTTATAACACTTGAGTGAGAGTGTCTCTAATGTTGTGTTAACTAACAGGACTCAGAAGACCTCTATCTTTGGATGTGAACCAGTGAAAACCTTGAGGTCTGATTACCTTAAGAAGATGCTCCTGCGGTTGTTGTTGTGCCAAGTCGGTTCCAAAACATAGTGACCCCATGCCAACAAAATGCCACCCAGTCCTGTGCCATCTCATAATTGTTCCTATGCTTGCGTCTATTGCTGCAGCTGTAATGGCAATCCCTCTCCTTGAGGGACTTTCTCTTTCCTTCGCTGTCCCTTTACCCTACCAAATAAGATGGCCTTCTCTTGGAACTGGTATCTCCTGACAACATGTTCAGAGTGTGTAAGATGAAGTTTTCCCAGTCTTGCTTTTATGCTTTTAATTTGTTTTTAATAGAAATCATTTTATTTTTGGCTCTGACAACTCTTATAATAATCCATATATCAATTGAATCAAGCACATTTGTACATAGGTTGCCATTATCCTTATCAAATCATTTTCTTTCTATGTGAGTCATTGGTAGCCAGTCCACTTTTTTCCTCCCTCTGCCAGCCTCCCACCCTCATGAATGATTGATAAATTATTATTATTTTAATATCTTACAACATCTGCTGTATCCCTTCACCCATGGTTCTGTTGTTTGTCACCCTTCACCAGGAAGGGAAGGGAATTGTGTATCAATCATTGTGGTCGGTTACCTCTTCCGTCCCCTGCTCCCATCACCTTCCCACTTTCCTCATAGGATCGCTACTCCTATTATTGGTCCTGAGGCTTTTATCTACCCTGGATTCCATGTGTCAAGAGCTCTTAACTGTACCAGTGTACATCCTCTGGTCTAGGCAGATTTGTAAGGTAGAACTGGGGTCATGATAGTGGGGGGGGAGGAAGCATTAAAGGACTAGAGGTATGCTGTATGCTTTGTCAGTTCTATGCAGTACCCTGGCTGGCTTGTGGCTTGTCCTTTCCTTGAGTATCTTCTGTGAGGGAATGTCCAATTATCTACAGATGGGCTTTGGGTCTCCACTGCAACCATCCTTGCTTTTAGGAAGCACTCTGCCTGTACTTCTTCCAACCCAGATCAGTTTGTCCTTTTAGCAGTTCATGATACTTTCAATATTCTTCTTCAGCACCACAATTCAAATGCATTGATTCTCCTTTGGTCTTGTTGGGAGCATCTAATTAGCCTGTTTGGGGTAAATTTCAATTGTTAGTCTATGGGTTTGTTGGGAAGATAGTGAGTTTGTACACATTGTTCTCCAACTCTCTTTCCCTCGCCTTCATGTGGTAGGAGAGAGATGTAACAACCTTCCCCAAATTTAGTAGCATAAAATAACCACCCTGGTATTATGCTCATGGATTCTATGGACCAGGAATTCAGAAAGAGCTAAGAGCTATTTTTATGTTTCACAACATCTAGGAAGCCACAGATAACTGGGAATGTGTAAATGGTTTGGGAGCTGGAACAGCTGGTGTCTTAAAAGATGGTGTCATCACTCATATGTCTCGCTTAGCTGGGGCGATGGACTTGAATATCTGCATGTCACCTGTCCAACTTGGGAGTTGCAGGGCAGATAGAATTAGAACATGATGACTCTGGGCCCCAAGAACAAATATTCTGTCAAGCAACATAGAATCTGCTTGGTTGTTTATAATCCAGCCTTGGGGGTCATCTACAGCCTTTTGGGTGTATTGTACTGGTCAAAGTGGTCATAGCTTGCTTTCATTCTAGGAGAGGAGACATAGACCTCATCTCTTGATGGGAGAAATGTCAAAGACTAGGAAACCAGGTGAGGTTATATGTTGCCCTTGGCAGGTTTCAAGCTATAATAATAGCTGTGATTGGAGTAATCTATTCATAAACCTATCTGCTTCTTCAGTTCTATTCTAAGGTAGGGGAACTCCTCCCCCACCCCAACTAATTAGGATATAGTCTCCATTTGTTGAAACAGATAAACAAAATATCCCAGTACGTAGTGTTTCAAATAAGATAGAAATGTCTTCTCATACAATAATTCAGAGGTAGGTGACAAGGTGTGGGGTGAATAGGCATCTCTGTTCCCCAAGGGCACACAGGTATTGAGATTCCTTCCAGCTTACCATTTTGTCATTCCCTGAGATGGTGTCCTTTTATAGCCAAAGATGGCTTACCATCAACAGCCTGCATTCAAGTGCATGGAAAGGTATATGAGCAAGTGGGAAGTAAATAGCTTCCTCTTAACAAAGTGACATAAAAGTTCCACACACAACCTCCTCCAAACCCAATAGCACTAGTTTAGTAACATGTTTGTACACTAAGCTGAAAGGAGGCTGAGGAATGCAGTTATCTAGCTGAGTTGGCATGGTGTCCTTGAACCCTGATAAATCTTGTGTATGAAGTCTTACTACTCAAAAGAAGAAAAGGAGAATGGATACTGAGGAGCAATTAGCCATCTCCATATTATCTTCCCAACTTTTGAAACATCTCTGACGTGTTTTCCAGGCATTTTCAAGAGCAACCATGGTAAACTTTTTCTGTAAAGGGACAGATCATAAACTAGTCTTGTGGTTCATATGGTCTCTGTCTATGGTAGTTTTATATTGCAGCTTTTTACCACAAATGAAAGCTGAGCATGATAGTGGGACAAGAGAAAAGTAAAAATAAATAGAGGAAAGAACTAGGAGGCAACAGCCATTTATAGAGGTCTAAATACAGGCATGTACATAGGTAAATATATTTATATATGATGATGGGAAAACAGATCTACATGCATATATTTGTAGGTTTAGTATTAAGGCAGTGGATGGACATTGGGACTCCACTCAAGTACTTCCTCAATGCAAGAACAGTTTGTTCTATGAAATTAGCATTCCATGATGTTCACCTTCCCAACGTGATCGCTGAAGACAAATGTGTGCATAAGCAAAAGTGGTGAAGAAAGCTGATGCTTCCTAGCTATCAAAAGGTATAGCATCTGGGGTCTTAAAGGCTTGAAGGTAAACAAGCAGTCATCTAGTTCAGAAGCAATAAAACCCACATGAGGGAAGCACACTAGTCTGTGTGGCTACAAAGTGTGAAAGGGATCAGGTATCAGGCATCAACGATTATTTGATATAATGTAAAATTATATCATTGTAAATATGGGGGGGTACAGATTGGGTACCTGAAACCCATCTGTAGGTAATGGGACATCCCCTTACAGAAGGGTCATGGGGAAGAGATAAGCCGGTCAGGGTGCAGTATAGCAATGATGAAACAAACAACTTTCCTGTAGTTCTTCAGTGCTTCTTCCCACCCTTATCATGATCCCAATTCTACCTTACAAATCTGGTTAGAACAGAGGATGTACACTGGTACAGATAGGAACCAGAAACATAGGGAATTCAGGACAGATGATCCTTTTAGGATCAGTGGTGAGAGTGAAAATACCAGAAGGGTGGAGGGAAGGTGGAGTAGAAAGGGGGAACTGATGACAAGGATCTATATATAAACTCCTCCTGGGGCATGGACAACAGGAAAGTGGGTGAAGGGACACATAAGACAGTGTAAGACATGACAAAATAATAATAAGTATAAATTATTATGAGGGAGGGGGAACAGGACGGGGGAAGCGGAAAATGAGGAGCTGACAGAAAGCAAATGTTTTGTGAACGATAAGGGCAACAAATGTGCAAATGTGCTTGGCATACAATGGATGTGTGTAAGGATTGGGATAAGAGTTGCATGAGCCTCCAATAAAATGATTAAAAAAAAAAAGAAGATACCATGGCTTCGGTTAGGCTCACCGTAGTCTTCAAAGTAATCTCCGTGCTTCTCAGCACCCTAACGAGGTTTCCTGCTGCGGATTTCTCTGGTGAAACTCATCTTTAGATCTCTTGACTGCTGCTTCCTTGACCCCTGATTGTGGATCCAAGTAAGACAAGTCCTTGACACCTCCCACCTTTCATTCCTTTCTCAAGATGTGACTGTTGGCTCAGTAGTGAGGATGCTGGTCTTCTTGACCTTGAGTTGTGCTTCACACTGAAGACTGCCGTCCTTGAACTCCCTCAGCAAATGCCTCATGTTCTCCTGACTTTTGGCAAGCAAGGGCATGTCATCTGCAGATGAGAGGGGTTAATACTCTTTCCCTTAATCCTTATGCTACAGTCTTCTTCCTATAATCCAATTTCTCTGATGATTTGCTCAGCATGCAGATGAAATAAGTGTGGCGAGGGCCCACAACCTTGATACACACCTTCTTTTAGTGTAAGTTTTTTCCGTTGGCTCAATTACCTCAGAATAGATTCCACGGGAGCACAAGGAAGTGCTCTGGAATTTACATTGCTCTCAGTGCTATCCATAGATTGTTATGATCCACCCAGTCAAGTGCATTAGGTCATATGAGGTAATATATTAACAAGTTCGGGGGCTGGGGTGTGGATAACTGTGGAGGAACATTTTTTTCTACCCACCATCCTCTCTCAATCACTCAACTCTTTCATTCTGACATGGCAGCTCGAACACCACCCATTACTGGCCAGTTAATCCCAATTCATGGCAAGCTCAGGCTCAGAGGTATCTGAGCTGTAATCTTTATAGAGGCAGGGCACCATGCCTTTCTTCTTCAGAGCCACTCAACGGTCCTGAATCACCAACCTTTAGGTTAGCGGCTGATTCCAAACTCCTTGTGCTACCCAAGCTGCTTCAAAGCAACCACATGTAAATGACTCTGTTTCAATAAAACCTTATTTACAGAAAAGGGGGTGGGTGGCTTTGGCTGCCAGTTCAGATTGATTTAGAATTTAAAGTTTCCAGGCAGACAGATACTTCTTCTTATCTAGCCTCTGACAGCGGTGCATGGCCTCTGCTGTGCGAGACTGCTTACTTCTGTTGCAGCCTCCTTTAGCATCTGCCCCCACCCCCACCCCTAAGCATTGAGTAAAATGAGGAAAGGAAACTTGCTTGAGTCATGTGTATTTTCCCTAGTTCTTAGCAATGTCTAATACTTAGTGGGTGTTCAGTAAATCTTTGCAAAATACATGAAATCTTATGTAAGAATCAAATATGCTCATCTTTTATATTTATACACATATATTTATATTTATAATCTTATATACGATTTTTACTTGTTAGTTCTCTCCTTTATTTCTTTTTTCTTTCCTCTTGCCCTACTATCATGGTCAGCTATAATTTGCCTCGCAGAATTTCCTCTCAGATACATTGCAAATGGTCAAACACCACCAGGAATGCTGCCCCCTGCTACATATTTTAAGTGTGTTTCAGAAAGCATGTTTTTATTCTTGGGCAGATCTTCCACTTTGATGAAATTTGATTTGCATTGGTTTTATTCTGAAGGTTGAACTCCATAAGAGTTCTTGAAAATGGATCTTAAACTGAGTTAAAAGATGTTGGCAGCAATTTTAAAACTAAGCTTGATCTAACTGAATTATGGATTGTTATAAGAACTTCCAACAAATGATTAACAATTCTAAAAAGAGTTGGAAAACAATTTTTGCTTCTTCCAAAAGGACCCTGCTCATTTGTTTCCTTGCTAGATGACCTTGCTTGTTTAACTTCAAGCCTTTAAGACCCTAGGTGCTATATCTTTTAATAGCCAGGCACCATCAGCTTTCTTCACTACATTTGCTTATGCATCCACTATGTCTTCAGCCATCATGCTGGAAAGGTGAGTATCATACCTTGCCACAATATTAGAACAAATCATTCTTGCACTGAGGTAAGATTTATGTAGAGGCTCAAAGTCCATCTGCTTCCTTATTGTATATCTATTTATCCCAACAAATATGCTTATTTTAATATATTTACACATTTACATATTTATAACTATATATAATTTTTACTCCCTAGTTCTTTCCTCTATTTTTTTTTCTTTCCTCCTGCCCCACTATCATGCTCAGCCACAATTTGCCTCTCAGAATTTTTTCTTTGATACATTACAATTGGTCAAATACCACCAGCAATGTTACCCCCTCCTTGTTATTGACTTTAAGTCCCTTGCTATTCTCCTGTCCCTGATGTTATTGGCTCACTGATCCTCTTCTTTTATGCCCCATGTCCCCATCCCCCAACCATCACTCCCATTGCTATCTCTTTGGGATTGCTTATCCTTCCTATCTTATATAGATAGACATCAAAAAGGAAAAAAAAAGACAACAACAACAACAACAAAAAACATATGCACAGTTCCAGGTCTAACTGTTAACCTTTGTGAATATCCCCTCACGTGAAAGAAGCACACCAGCCTGTGTGATCATGAGGTGTTGACAGGAACAGGTATCAGAAGTTCAAAAACAAGCAATCAAATAAATATGAAAGAACATGGACAAAGTTAATAACCCCAAACACACCAGTAAGATAATGGGACAGTCCCTCACAGAAGGGCCACATGGACGGGGTGCAGTACAGCCCCGATGAAACACATACTGTCCTCTTGTGCCTTAATACTTCCTTCCCTCACTCTTATGGCCCGAGTTTTGCCTCTCTAATCTTGCTAGACCTGTGTGTGGACACCTGAACAATCAGAATCTTTTGGTGCATGAAATCCAAGATAGATAAACCCTTTCTGAAACTATAATGGGAGTTAAAGTTCCCTGAGGGTACAGGAAGAAAGGGAAAAAGGAGAACCAATAGCGATGATGAATGCATAACCCTGCTTGAGGGGAAAAAAACTGCAGAATTGTAGGTAAATGGGTATATTGAATGGTGTAAGATACGACAAAAGCAATAATAATAATAATTAATCATAATAATTGTTAAATGTTCATTTGAGTGGTGGGGGGGGAGTGGGGATAAAGGGGAGCTGATATCAAATAGTTAAAGAAGAAAGAAAATATATTGAAAATGATAGCAGCAATTGTACAATTATGCTTGATCTAATGGAACTATTGATTGCAATAATATCTGTAAGAGCTCCTAATAAAATGTTAAATAAACAAAAACAACTTTGGGTGGCTCCCATGACATTCAGAGGGCAAAGCTAGCAGTATGCCTGAGCTGGTGAAGCCAAGAGCATCCACTTGACAGACTTTCAACTTCTGCCTGCTTTTGCCAAAATAACAATGTGGCCATAAGGAAATGTGCAAATGGAAATGATACTTTCCTGAGCATTTTCCCAGACGTTAGACTTCAGGGTGGGTTGAAAGTGCACAGAAAGGTTTTTGACCTGCCAAACCATGAGTTCAGCTGTTGTAGGGTAAACATAGCGCTCTGATGACATTAACAACACAGGGGACTGAAGGAGGCCAGGAATCCATCTCTACCTTATTTATATGAAATGTTCTCACATTCTCGGTATGTAGCCAAAGAAATTACTTTATAGGTGTGTAGCTATGTGGGACCTTTAAAGGCAAGGCCGTTTATGTATAAAATATTGTAGGAACAAGTCCTTTCATACACGTATGTTCAATGAAATTAAGATACACAGAGGACTCTTTATCTGACATCTAAACATTGGTCTTGGGGTGGGACCCAGCATGGAGGCTTATTGAGTTTTGCAACTAGGTACAGCATGGTGGGAAGGCTACACTATCCAATTGGGATTGAATTAAGTCTCATAGGTAGATGGGAAAAAAATTCTCAGTTCTTAGGAAGAATGTCATGCATTTAAAAAGCACACTTACACTTATATTTCCACTTATAGGCGGTAGGTCTAGAATTCCCCAAGCTCTCTTTTTCAGTCTAAAAGAAATGCTTGACTACTCTCGCCCTCCCCATGCTTTCTTGGCTTCTATCAAACAAGTTTTCTTTTTAACTGAAGATTATTGTCAGCTGTGTGGTCAGCATGTCCCCTGAATCATTGCACTCCCTAATAAAAATGTTAAGATATTAGACCCAGCACTAACTTTCTTGGAATGCCCTTATGCTGACAAGAAATCACTAATTTTGGAACATAGCCCTGTGACCAACTACCGGGTCCAGCCCATATCATATAAAGCTATTGTGCTAACATTGTCAGCTTCAGAGACCGATCTGAAGCTTTCTCTGCCTTTCTCCCTAATCCCTTTTTTTCTTCTCCCTAATCCTTTAGAATGGCTTGTAGCGAAAAGGAAAGCCAATGCCCTTAAAACAAAACAAAATAAAACAACAACAAAATCTAAACCCACGTGATATAATTTACCCTACTCAAAACTTTATTGGCTACCACCCAGTTCCTTAATGCCTTCTGGGACTTTGGTAATGAAATTGGCATTTTCCCTGGCACAGCTCAGCCTGGTGATTTACAAGGCATGCATCTCCATTCCACATCAACCTCTCTCCTCTGGTCTTCCAGAAATTCCCCAAAGTATTACCTGGTAAACCTGGAAGCTAGGATAAGACATTTCTCACAGTCTTAGGAGAGGTATCACCAGATCATGCTGATTTGAAAGTATCTGACTTTAAAATCATAGTCACCCTATAAGGCAGACTAGAACTACTCCAAAGGGTTTTTGAGCTGTCCATCTTTACAGAAGATGAATGCCTCTTTGTTCTCCCACAAAGCAACTACAAGCCTAATGCTTGCCCCTAAAGGTCACTATGTGTTGGAATTGACTCTATGGCTGTGGAAAGTTTTAGCCTTTAAAACTTGCTAACTGAATTCCCCTATCAGTTTTATTTTGAAGTCTCATATTCTTGGGGCTTTCTATATTTTGTCCATTTTATAATCTATGTGATCACAGGTGACTTTCATAGAGCTCTGGTGATACAATAGTTAAGGACTTTGTAACTGATAGGTTAGGAGTTCAAATCCCCTCAGTGACTCTGCTAGAAAAAGACTTGGCAGTTTGCATCCATAGGGATGGCAAGAAAACCCCATGGGGCAGTTATACTCTGTCATGTGGAGCTGCTATGAGTCAGAATCTATTAGACAGGACTTAACCACAGCTCAAATGCATCAATGCTTCTCTGGATGAGTCATAACACCATTTAAGTTATGGTGTTACCATGAGTGACCAGAAGAACAAACACATCTGTCTTAGAGGAAATACAGCCAGAATATTCTTTAGAAATGAGGCTGGTGTGACTTCATCTCAAGTTCTTTGGGCCTGCCATCAGGGACCAGTCCCTGGAGGAGTTCAGGCTTGAAAATGTAGAAGGGCGGGGGAAAAAGAGGAAGCCCCTCAAGGAAATGGATTAATGTGGTGGCTTCAACAATGGCTGTGGCAGTCATGTACTCATGGGTCAATTTCAAGATTGGGAGAGTAGGGGTGGAGTCTAGCCTGTCAATCTGGAGATAGTCAATGAGGCCTCTGTGTGAACCTGGCTTTCTCCTGAGAATTCTGGAAAGTCTTACAGTATTTCCCAATTGGAGGTCAGAGACTTGACGTGGTTTCTTTGAGATGATCTACTGACAAGACAACATGGCAGCATGATATATAGGCTCTGAGTCCTGGAGACCGGAGGAGCCAGACTTGCCCTGATGGAACCAGACCCCTGAAGCCAGAAAAGCCCCATAGAGACCTCTGCCAGCGCTGAGTTACTTCTACTGCCACTGGATACCCATGACTCTGCACCCACTGACTTGTGATTGTCCTGGTGTCATTGCATGTGCTTCGTGAGTTGGCAGGAGACTTTATAGACTGAGATTGGATATATGGACTAATATCGGATTTATGACCTTGGACTGGACTGGAATGGGATGGTTTTTCAATGTTCCATTCCTCTTTAATATAAACCTTCCCCTTATATCCATATGTATGTTTATGAATTTGCTTCTCTAGTCTACCTGTACTAACACAACGGCTACAACCACCACAGCAGCAGCTAGAATGGCTCAGACAGTTTCTGCTCTGCTGTGCTAAGAGTTGGGACCTATTTGCTGGCACTTAACAACAACAGATGACTTTTATAAAATAAAGTTGAATCTTCTAGTAAAAGAAAAACCTTGCCTTTGTAAGCTTTTTGCCCTCGTAAGGTCATTTACTGTTAACTTAGCTCTTTTTATCCTAGTGCATATTGAATATGCTCTTCATGTTTAGAGATTACATTTTCAGAGATCTGAACAGCGTGCTGTGATCTGTAGGTCACAAGGAAGTGAGATAATTTCATTGGGTTCTGTATGACTTGAGTTTTAAAAATGTAGACAAAGTGACCAGTGACATTACAATAATAATAACCTTTAACCATCACTTGTAGGATAAGTGGCTAGTCGTCTTTTTAGACTAATTTACAGAGTGAGATCCTGGGGACATAAACTGGAATCAAAAAGCTAAAGGACCACATTTGCAAGGGACATGCCTGAGTCACAGAGTGTTTGAAAATAAATTCAATGATATGAAATTCCAGATTTCCTGCTTGCTGCTCTTAAAATGTGGACACATCGCCTTTGCTTTTGTTTAGACAAAACTGAGCAGTGGCTATTCTCCTTTAGTAGATCTTGCTCATACTACTGTCTCCCGATGCTACTATCACTTATCCCGGACTGATTCCTTTACTTCCCCTTCCTGTCTAAACCAAAATAATGAAACTCACTCCTTTTGAATCCCTTCCAGATAGCAAACCCATAAGACAGGAGAATTACTCCTCGGGATTTCCAAATATAAATCCTCTGTCTCATTCTCTGTCTTGGGGTGGGTAGTGGAGTTTAATTGCCTATCATGATAGTTAGCAGCTCAATGCCTAACTTGCAGTGCCCCCAAGGCTTCTGTTTCCCATCCACTCTCATTGAGTCTAGTCTGCCTTTACTGTCTCAAGATAAACGCAACATGGAACTCATGGTGATGCTAGATCAATGTAAACCCACACCAAACTCACTGCCAACAAGTGGATTCTGACTAGTCAATGAATTTGTCGACTTCAAGCCATATATGTTCCAGAACAGAACTGTCTTGTAATCTTTATGATGGCACAGACATTTTGCCAGGCCTTTCTTCTGAAGTAGTCCAGGATGAATTCCAATTGCCCAACGCACTGCACAAGGACCTTTATGTGCCTAGTCCAGGCAGTGGAAAGAAAAAGACTAGTTGATCTTAGGTAATCCATTTGTGGAAGATGCTAAGTGAAAAGGAAGTTCTGAGGTCAGTATTTAGGAAACGTGTCAGACTTTTGTGTACACTTGCAATGTATACATTTTCAATGCACGCTAGCACATGAGAAGATCTGAGAAGGTCTGCAAAAGAGAAATCCTTTGTGAGATTTCCCAGTTCCTATTTGGCTAGGAAACCCCATGACTTAGAATAACATTGTGTGGAACTGGTGTTCTGTGGGACATGCCGTGAGAGATGCTAAATCGAATCTTACAGCCTGGTCCCACCTACAGGGGGAAGAAGCCATTCGTGAGGGATCTATCATGGTCTGCAGTTCTGGACAGTATGAAATGACTTGCACATTGATAAAAGAATCCTTGAAAAGTCAATGGAAAGTTAGGGAATAACATCATTCTTGATTTGATATTATTTGATGCATCAGGAGAACCTTCATTCATGACCTTAAGCCACCAAAAGCATGACCAAAGTTACCCACAATGGGAAGTGATCTTTATAAAAGTGAAATATTTTGCTCATTGTGAATGAAAAATCGATTTTAGCTTTGTGAGGACTGTATTCCAATTACTTTTGTTGTGCTCTGCTGTCTTCGTTATTGCTCCACAATGGAAGCGCCACACTCTTCATATTTCAGGTTAATGATCTGATTGGATTGTCCACATTGTGTTAGGCAAAACTCCCACCCACTCTATTTACAGTCATTTAAACCAGAGGATAGGTGTCAACAAACTCCTCTATCTGCAGGTATTAGCTAGCTTATTAGAGCCATGATGTGTGAATCCTGATTTGCATGTTCAACTAAATGATTGCAAACGGCTTTTGACACGTAAATTCATGGCTGTTCTACACGCTACGACTGAATCTGGCAAAAGTGAATTGGTCTATTTGAGTTATCCTCCTTTGATTTCTCCAAGAAAATCAATATAATAAAGTAATTCCTTCCTGCCATCCTCTTCTTTGCTAAGCTCTTCTGAGAACAGTCAGAAGGTGTTTTTCCTTCAGGCTTGTTTGCATTAAATCCTTTCCAACAGGCGCCAGTAAATGTGCTCCCTTAATAAGGATGTCTCCCTTTGAAATCAACTAAATAAAATTTTACATTTAAGGTGAGTAAGAACCAGTTATGGAGAAAATTGCTCAATATCTGTTCTATTCTAATTTCTCTTTCCATGCAAAGCGTGCTGCAGTTCTGTATCAAGGAACAAGTGTGATGATGTGCCATGCATAATTCATGCCCCTGGACTATACACACCCTTATTTTTTCTATCAGAATTCTATATCTTTAGATAAGATCAAAGATTCTTTTTATTCCTATCAATGAAACTTACTTTTAAGGAATATGACACAAGATATGGTATTTTTATGGTTTAGAAGAATGCTTCATTGTGGTAATCTCAACCATCCAAGATTTTTTCCTCCCCTCACAGAGATTTTTGGTGTTGTTTTGTGAGTTTTTGTCCCTTATACTTTGTAAGCTGGGAGAATCGTCATGATTTAACTGAATGGCATTCATGTTGGTAAAGAAGGCTAGAATAAAAGATCACTTCCTTAATAGGTACTCAGGCAAAATGATGCCACTGAGTTCTCCCGAAGAGACTCATTCTGTACACTGTTCTTCCTTTTGTCATTTTGTATATTGTTCTCCCATCAAGATTGTATTTGATTATAAGAAAAGTCTATCAAGTCTCCAACTACACTAATTTATTTCCTGTTCTTTGAATTCCCTTCTCTTATTTCCATGTGTCTGTTCTTGCACCTCCTTCAGCCTCTTGGTCTTTCCTAGCTGTAATGATAGCTTTAGGCATTGCATACTCAGCATGTCCATATAACTAAATCCATCACTTTCTTTCCTCCCCAAACCTGTTTTCACCATATAAGAAGTTCACAAGCCAGGAACATAAGTACCATCTTTGATTCTTCGCTTTATTTTACTTCACACATCCAGGCAACAGCTTGTAAATTCTAATGCTCACTATGCCTTGATTATGTCTCCTCTGTGTATTTATTATCCATTCCATTCTCCAGACTCAAGATATCATCACTTCTTTGCTGGATAACACAGAAACCTTCTCTTTTGTCCCCATCCAGTCAAGTCTCTGCACCCCTGTGAGTATGTTCTTAATAAACTTCAGATCTGTGCATTTCTTCTTTGCTTAAAATTCTTCAGTGGCTCTATGGTGCCCTCAGGGAAATGTCCAAAAGCCCTAGTATGGTTGAAGAAGGCTCTACAAAACATCATGTTGCTCATCTTCTTTTGTCAGTCCTTGATGTTCTACCAAGTAGTCCAAACTCTACTCAGTTTATAAAACAAATCATGATTATTCTTACCTTAGGGTTTTTGGACACACAAATATTAAATTTTCTTCTGTTTATAAAACCCCCCTGCCCTTCCTCTCTGACTATTTTTCACTCACCACTGAGGTCTCAGCTTAGATCCACTTTGTGGGAAGTGTTCCTTGTCCCCGCCCCCCTCCAGTAGGGGTAGGTGCACTCTCTGCTTTTGCCACTCTGGCCTTTGCCACACTATGTTTCTCTTTTGTTTGGGGGGCGGGGGGGAAGGTCCTCTTGTCTCTACTCTGCACTAGACAGGAAACGCTCTTGTCCACCATCCCCATTAGTTTCCTCAGCCTGCTGCAACAAAGTACCACAGACTGGGTAGATTAAAATACCAGTAACTTGTTGTATCCCAGGAATAGTGGTGCCTAGAAATCCAGGTGTTAGCAAGGTCATGCTCTCCCTGAGACTCTAGGGTACCCTTCCTTGCCTCTATAGAGCTTCTAAGTGCTTTCTTACCATCTTTGATGCTACTTGGCTAATACAGTAAAATCAGGGAAGGCTGGAACCTGTATAAAGTAGAATCCTGACAGAAAAGGAAAGCTCAAGTATATTCCACTAAAATGAGTCGTAGAAACGTGCCAAGAGTCTACCTTGTTAAAGGTGAACTACTTAAGAAACTGTAGAAAACAAGGCCATACTGTCAAGTTCCTGTCTTAGAGATCAGTTCAATTTCTGCTTCCAACTTCTGATGGCCAGTTTCCCTCTGTGTCTCTCCTGTTTTTATAAGAACACTAGTCATAATGGACTTGGACCTGCCTCTTCTAGTATGACTTCATATTAATGGAACCATCTTCAAAGAGCCTATTTCAAACAAGGTATTGCATTGGCCAAATCTGTTGTACAAGACCTCTTTAAAGTGCTGAAAAGGAATCATTTTGAAGATGATGGTACACGTGATCTAAGCCGTGGTTTTTTCAATCACTTCACAGGCATCTGAAACTTAGATGATGAATAGGAAGACTGGAGAAGAATTGATGCATTTAAATGATATTGCTGGCAAAATATTGAAAATACCATGGAATGTCAAAAGGACAAACAAATCTGTCTGGGAAGAAGAACAGCTGGAAGACTCCTTTGGCAAGCATGGAGAGACTTCATCTCACATGCTTTGGACACATTGTCTAGGAGAGACCCTTCCCTGGAGAAAGGCATCATGCTTGGTAGAGAAGAGGGTTTGTGAAAAAGAGGAAGACCTTCAAGGCAATGAATGGACACCTGACTACAAGAATGAGTTCAAGCCTAACAGTTGTGAGGATGGTACTGACCAGGGTGGTGTTTCCTTCTGTTGCACTTAAGGGTGCTATGAATCTGAGCTGATTCTGCAGCTTCTAACAAGAGCTAGGGATAACTGAGATACAACTGAGATGCCTGGTAGGGATTGATCAAGGGTAGGGTAAGGTAGAGAAATTCCTGAAACCCAAATGAAGGCTAAGCACGATAGTGGAACAAGAGGGAAGTTGAAATAGAAGGCAAAGGGCATTTATAGAGGTCTAAATGCAGATATGTACATGTGTAAATATATTTATACATTATGATGGGGAAATAGATCTACATGCATATAAGTATAGGTTCAGTCTTAAGGCAGCAGATGGGCTTTGGGCCTCCACTCAAATACTTCAGTACAAGAACACCTTGCTCTAATAATTTGGCAGTCTGAGATGCTCACCTTCCTGACACAATCACTGAAGACAGATGGATGCATAAGTAAAAGTGGTGAAGAAAGCTGATGGTGCCTGGCTTTCAACAGATATAGCTTCTAGGGTCTTAAAAGTAAACAAGCAGCCATTTAGCTCAGAAGCTACAAAGCCCACACGGAAGAAGCTCACCAGCCTATGTGATCATGAGGTGTCAAAGGGATCAGGTATCAGGCATCAAAGAACTAAAAATTATATTACTGTAAATGAGGGGGAATACAGGTTGCGAACCCAAAGCCCATATACAGGTAATGGACTTCCCCTTTCAGAGAGATTGCAGGAAGGAGACGAATCAGGGTGCAGTATAACAGTGATAAAACATACAACTTTCCTCTAGTTCTTAAATGCTTCTTCCTCCCCACTGTCATGGGCCAATTCTACCTTACAAATTTTGTTTAGATCAGAGGATGTGCATGGGTAGAAATAGGAACTGGAAACATAGGGAATCCAGAATAGATGATCCCTTTAAGACCAGTGGTGAGAGTTGTGGTGCCGGGAGGAAGAAGGGAAGGTAGAGTGGAAAGAGGGAACTGATTATAAGGATCTACATGTAACCTCTTCCCTGGGGTATGGATAATGGGGAAGTGGGTGAGGGGAGATAGCGAACAGTGTAAAATATGACAAAGTAATAATAATTTATAAATCATCAAGGGTTTATGAGGGAGGGGAGTGGGAAGGGAGGAGAAAAATAAGTGGCTGATGCCAGGGACTTACATAGAAAGCAAATGTTTTGAGAACGATGATGGCAACAGATGTACAAATGTGCTTGACATGGAATGGATGTGTGTATGGATTGTGATAAGAGGTGTATGAACCCCGAATGAAATGACTAAAAAAAACCCCCACAAGATCAGTTGTAATCTGTCCTATAGGGTCTCTTTGAATTGGAACTGAGTTGATGGCAGTGTATGTGTGTGTGTGTTTTTTAGACACTCAATTTCCAGAAGAGAAACAGAGAACTCAGAAACAAACTCACTGTCACCACAACAAGTCTGACACATAGCCATTCCAGACAGTGGAGTAGAACTGACCCCACAGGTTTCCCAGGATATCCATCTACCTGGGAGTTCAAAGTTACATCTTCTCGCAGGTGGAATCAAACTACTAATCTGTAGTTGGTAGCCCATGTGTAACCCACCAGTGCCACCAGAGCTTCTTAGCAGAGATGAAATAACTGTCAAATATACAAGATTGTCATCTAGTGGTGACAGGAAGCTGCAGGCTTGTCATCCCAATGTTTTCAATATAATTTTCTCACTCTTTTCCCTTGCTCTTGGTGAATTCCAAATACCAGTTGCATCATGACTTAATCCTTCTTTTGGGGAAACAAATGCTGTATTGGTTATCTCCCTGTATTTTCTCCTGTAAGGTAATAGTCTTAAAAAAAAAAAAGATCCAGCACAATGTTTCTGGGAGGCACAATTCAATGCATAACAAACTCTAAATGTATATAATCTTCATCTGTCTGGGTCTTAATTGTTTCCTGTACCCAGACTGTTCTTCCTGACCCCAGCTCTACCCCCCATTGTCACCACCCACCCACACACACGCTGAGTGTTGCTGCTGCCCACAAACACATATGCAAAATCCAAGCCGGAACCAGCAAAGCCCTTGGAGGGACCTTACAGAGATCCAAGGCTGGTGCTTGCCAGTGCCCAGTCTTCTCGGTTCATCACGTTTATTGAGTGTCTGCGATGTGAAGAGGGCTGCTCTATTAGGTGCTAGGAAGAAAACGAGAGGAAGTTGTGATCTTTGCCCCCAGGGAACCTAGCAAATTTAGTAGATTTTTGTGGAGGGAAGGTGTGAATGAAGAAATGTTGAAAGTCACGCTGGGCAGTGTTCTGGCATTGAAAAAAAAATCAAATGGAGTTCACGGCGATTAAAATGATCCTAGGTTTCCACGAATGACACCGCAATGTTCTTAAACATTGTAATCATTGACATTCGGATTTCCACGGCGAGAGTTCCGTCTGGGCTCAAAGCACGGACAAAGGTCAACCACTGTAGAGGACCGAGTTTCCTTTCAGCCCGAGGTCTGGTGGTTCTTCTAACTTCCTACGTGTTCTGTTTCCTCTTCAAGGTCAGCCCGGGTCTCTCCGAGCAGCTGGGGCCATTTGGTGTCCTCCTGTCCTCCCGGGACACCCTGCCAACCAGGATCCTGGACGCACACGCATGCTATCGGATGTTACATGCTAGTTTCTTAGACAGTTCTGAGTTGTCAGGGAAAGGCTCCTGTCTCCAGCGTTGTCAGCTCCCCCATTCTCCTCCCCTCCACACCCTCCCTGCCGTTGGATGGTTTGTGCTCGCGATTCCGGGGGAGGAGCGGCCTTCCTAGGACAGAAGCGTGCTGGCCACAAGCTTCTCAGCACCTAGTACAGGTCCTCTGATTGTGCCTCCTCGCTAAGGTGCGAATCCATTAGCCACCGAGAAGCCTGAGTATTTATTTTGTTTACCTGGCCCTTCTCAAAGGTACTGTCTGTCATCATAGATGCCTGCAGTAAATATAACCACGGCATCAGTGGATGTGTGAAGGGATTAGATTTACGAGGCACATAAATTGCAAAGCTTCTAATAACCGTAATTCCCAACTTCAATCATAATACCGGTATTAGTGTCATGTTTTCCAGAGGATTCTATGTTTCTAAAAATATCTTAATTGCCGTTGCCATGTTTACCCTATAATTCCAGTAATTTGAAAGTGAAACAGGCCCGGCTGGCAAGAAGGCTGGAGACCACAGCCCGCCACCCCCCACCCTCACCCCCCAGGTTTGTATTGTTTCCATGGGCTGTGGGGCAAGATGGATTACCCGTCTCACATGGTTTGCAATTAAATCAGATAAATTTCCTTAGAAAAAAGAGTCCACACTAATAAGCAACAACTGATGACAAAATCAAACGTGGGGGGTGGGGAATAAAGGGTAGGAGCTTTGTCTGCTTTCCCTGCTCTCCCACTCCCTCTCTGGCCCCCAGGGAGCTCCCATCTGAAAGCCTCTCACGTGATCTCATTCCCATTATGTGGCATCATTTGAAAAATCTTTGAAAGGATGCCAACCCTTACCCCGGTTTCCTTTGGAGCCAGACCTGTGATGTTAGCTCAGGTGCTTGGCATCAGAAACTCCCAGGATTCTTGGCCCATGAAGTCGCTCTCTGATTTTTAGAGATGAAAGGATGGGACAGCGCTTAAAGTTTGCTTAGTGAACATAAATAAGAATACATGTATACATATATGTATATCGTGTGTGTGTGTGTCCTCACCACCGTCAGTTGGTTCTGATTCCTCCTGACCCTACAGGACAGAGTAGAACTGCCCCTGTGAGTTTCCAAGACTGTCAACTGATGAGAGCAGGAAGCCTCATCCTTCTCCAGCAAACTGCCTGGTGGTTTTGAACTGCTGACCTGTGGTTGACAGTTCAACGCTTAACCCACTACACCACCAGAATTCCTTATGCGTACATATGCGCATGTCTACATATGATGTAAGTGTATCTATGTAGATATGTGAGTCTGTACACACAGAGATTTTAGGAAGGTTTGCATTAGTAGTAGCCCTGCATAACGTAGTCATTTGGTCTTATTCTTCATATGACAGCTCTTTGAAGTCTACCAAAAAGACAGTGTGACTGCAATGACTATTTTTGGTATTTTAAAAAGAATTTGGCAGGCTCAAAGAGCATCCTGGATTTTGCCATGGAAAGAGGTTTCCATCCATTCCTCACTAACAAGAGGTGTGGCGTGGTCTGACTATCATTGAAGAGGTAAGGATACTTGCCCAATGGAGATGGGGGGGGTGTATTTTATTAATCGTCATGATATTAACTTCTCATATAGCATTCAAATGACAAAGAAACCTAAAGATACAATGTTGTCCTCTAGAGCTAGCTACTATTAGCTTTTGGCACATAATTTCAGACCCTTTCCCAGTCATTTCCAAATGCATTATTAGTTTACAGAAAGCAAACATTATTCATGCTGTTTAACGGCTAGTCTTCTCATCTAATAATATATCGCACAGATTCTTCTGGGAAAGCAGATGGACATTTCTGTCAATCTTCCTTAGAAACTTATTCTAAGACATTCATAGTGTGGATACACCATTATTTATTGAACTTTTTCATCGCTTCATATTTAAATGACCTTCAATTTTATGTTTTTACAAATGAAAATTTTTGAGAATATCTTGGTTCGTATAGCCTTAAATGCTAGGGGGAATTATTTCCACAGGATAAATGTCTAAAAGTGGAACTGAAATTTTTAGAATTATTATGAAATTGCTATGTATTAGAAAATTGCTTTTCAAAATGTATAATCTCTCTTTGCATTTTACCAATAAGATATGAAAATACTATTTCCCAACACTCCAACATGGGAATCGGCGATTACATTGAAGTTTAAGCTATCTTTTAGTCTTGCCAGGTGCTCACACAAAATGATCTCACTTTTCATTTCTATTTCTGGTATATAAAATAACGTTGGACATCTTCTCATAGGGATATACATGTTCCTTTTTTTGGTTGCTCCCTTTTCATATCCATTTCCCAGTTTGTATTAAAATTTTCATCATTTCCAGATTAAAATAGAGGCTTTCTGTATTTTATGTTTATGATAGACACTGGGAATAATTTTTTAAGTGTTTTATTTAGCTTTCAATTCTTTTACTGCTATATGTTCCCATACAGTGTTCTACCATATACTGTGATAGCTTGCATATTGCTGTGATGTTGTATTACAAATTCCAGCAGGGTCACCGGTGGTTGATATGTTTCAGCCGAACTTCTAGAAACTAAGGTATGTTAACAATAAGAACCTAGCAATCTACATCTGAGAGAATTCCTCAGCAAAAAGTCCTGGATAGTGGTGGCGCTTTGCCTGGTTTGGTGCTATAAGATGAGTGTTTCGTGTTGGAAGGCAGTCAAAATATGACTGCGGAAGAACTTCCTCCCCAAAGCAATAATGATTCAGGAAAGGAGGAAAGGAAATCGATGGAGGAAAGTAAATGTAAAATGAAAGTGAATGTGAATGGAGGGAAGTAAGAAATCAGCAACTTAAGGAAAGATAGAAGCATTGCCCTGTTTCTGCCGGGGCTGAAGGCACAGAAGTGCATTCTGTAGAGCTCATGAATGTGGGGGAGAGCATCAGAGAGCTTGTTGTTGATCAATGGCCAACTGACTCTGAGTCAGAAAACCCAAAGTAAACTCAAAGTAAAGGAGGTGAATGCCTACTCCTTATAAGCACGATTTGAGAAGGAGGCAGGAAAGCATATTGAGTTCAATCAGCATGAGGAGAAATAAGATTGATGACTACAGTCATCAATGCAGCTTGGAAGACCCATCCTGAGTACTACGGATGAAAGCTTAGTTAAACATATTTTGGCAACAGGGACTTCATCTGGCCCTTTCCCTCCTTCATCTCTTTTGCTTCTCAGTGTGTGTGTGTGTGTGTGTGTGTGTGTGTGTGTGTGCACATGCATGAGTGCACACACCTGTGATGTATACATCACAACTCTTAGATTCAGGTTGAAGTTGAAAAAAATTAAGACAAGTCCTTGAGAGTGAAACTACAACATTGAGTATTTCTTAGCTATATTGAGTTCATCTTAGCCATCCCTGATTCATTCATTAGTAGACACTTGATGCAATCCAAGCCATTCCCTCACTTTCCCTGGAGAGTAGGAGCTGGGATTTAAGGAGACAACTATTTCTTTAAGTAACTGCGTTTCAAAATTTACATTTAGGAAGTCTTCTTGCTTCACTGTGAAGGTTGAGGAGCAGGAAACATAAATGAAGGGCAAGTGAAACAAATAAGAGTAAGAAGTAGAGATCAATTCTCCCATTCAGCTCATTCTTTAAGACCTCGACTGTGTTGTATACTTTGAGCTTTGTGGGGGACTATGTATTCTATCCCACTACCCTTCTTGTGAGAAAATAGATCTAAGTTGGTTTTTCTACATGGTATCTCCGATGTCACAGAGACTATGGAAAATAGAGTAAAAAAGTCCTGAGTTTTTCTTTTAAATAGCTCTGATGAAAAAAATTGTAGAATTCTACTAACTTTTTCAGTATGAAATTTATCGATTATTATCAATCATTCAAATTGCATTGGTAACTATTTAGTGGTTGGAATATGAAAGTTGAAGACAAAGGAGAAGGAGCAATAGTTGCAAAATATGGCCTTGATTATAGAAACAAAGCTTGAGATGACATGACAGAATTTTGTAAGACCAATGGCTTCTACATTTCAAATACATTTTTTGTGGGCCTCACTGCCCTCTGGTGGTCGTGGGGGCCACCCAGTGCCGCTCCTGAGAGCTGCCACTGAATTTGAACCGCCAAGCCTGCAGACCGCAGTCCCACACTCAACCACTTATGCCACCGGGGCTCAGCCATTTCAAATACATTTTTTAACAACATAAATAATGACTATATGTCTGGACCCCATCAGATGGCATACACAGGAATCAAATTGGCTACATTTGCAGGAAAAGGTAATGGGAAAAATATTAGTAGCCAAAATGAGGCCCTGGAAAAACTATAGATGGAAGGAATCATCAATTACTTAAATGTAACTTCAGGTTGAAGTTGAAGAACATTAAGACAAGTTCATGAGACCCAAACTACAATATTGAGTATATCTCTTCTGAATCTCCAGAACATGTCAAAACAGATTAGGCACATTGGACACTAATGACAGAAGACCAGATAAACTGTGGCATGGCGTCAAGAATATCAGACATGAAGAAAGCAAGAGGTCATTGAAAAGGAAGGCTAAAAGTGGTTGTCAGAAGAGGCTGACCCTTGCTCTTGGACATATAATATCTAAAGCCAATGAAAGAAATGATGACAGGAGATAGCGGACACTATAAGACATGAAAAAATAATGATTTATAAGCCATCAAGGGTTCATGAAGGAGGGAGGTGAGGAAGGGAGGGGAAATGAGGAGCTGATATCAAGGGCTTAAGTAGAAAGCAAACATTTTGAGAATGATGAGGGTAACTCTTGTACAAATGTGCTGGACAAACAATGGATGTATGTATGGAGTGTGGTAAGAGTTGTACGAGCCCCCAATAAAATGATTAAAAAATAAGAAACGATGACATAGAAGAACTTAATAGAAAATTTGAAAGGGGAACTCGAGAAAACAAAGTAAACAATTATAATGAAATATACAAAAACCTAGAGTTAGAAAGCCCCGAAGGGAAGAACACACTTCCAATACTTCAAGCTGAAAGAACGGGAGAAAAAAAATTCTAAGCCTCAAGTCACAGCATGAAATAATTCTAAAGTCAAAATATTGAATGATATGGGAAGCACCCCCCCTCCCAGAAAAAGGAAAGAATATACAGAGTAGAACTGCCCCTGTGAGTTTCTGAGATTGCAACTCTTGAGGGCAGTCAAAATCTTTGCCTTTCTCCTTCAGAGTGGCTGGTTCTGAACTACTGACCTTGTGGTTAACAGCCCAACATCTAACCATTGCACCATCAGAGATCCATATTGCAAAGAAAGGGCACTCAGCAGAATGTAGAAATTATTGAGCAGTATCATTTATATCACATGCAAATAAGATTTTACTGAAGATCTTTCAACACGATTGCAGGAATACATCCACAGAGAGCTGCTAGAAATTCAAACTAAATTCAAGCAAGGTCATGGCATGAGGAATCTCATTGCTGATGTCAGATGGAGCTTGGCTGAAAGTGGAGAATGTCAGAGAGATGCTTACTTGGGCTTAGTGGACTGTGCAAAGACAGTTAATTGTGTAGATCATAATAAATTGTGGGTAGCAGTGGGATGAGAATGGAAATTCTAGAACACTTTATTGTTCTCCTACAGAAACAGTACGTGGAATATGAGGCACCCATTTGAGCAGAGCAAGAGAATAATGCATGGTTCAGAATCAGGAAAGGTGTGTGTCAGGGTTGTAACCTTTTATCATACTTATTAATGTGCATGGTGAGAAAATAATTGGAGAAGCTGGACCATGGGAAACATAGGTTTGGAGGAAGGTTTATTAGCAACCTGCAATATGCAGATGACACTATTTTGACAGTCAAAAAATGAGGAGGACTTGAAGCACTTGTTGATGAAAATAAAGAGTAGCAGTTTTCAGTATGGATTGCAACTAATGTAAAGAAAATAAAAATCCTCACAAATAATCCAACAGACAGCATCATGGTAAATGGAGAAAAGAGTGAAGTTGCCCAGGATTTCATTTTGTTTGGGTTCATAGTGAAGGCTCATGGAAGCAGCAGTGAAGAAATCAAATAATCCATGGTTGTGGGCAAATCTGTTGCTCGAAGCCTTTTAAAATTTTTGAAAACATGGATGCCAGTTTGAAGATCAGTGATGGGCCCAAGCCTCGATGTCTTCACTTGCTTTATATTCATGTGAAAATTGTGCAGTGAATCATGAAGACCAAAGAAGATTAGAACATTTAAATTACAGCACTGGCCAAGAATATCGAAAACACCATGGAGTGTCAGAAGAACAAACAAATCTGTTTTACAAGAAGTACAGCAAAATGTTCCTTCAGAGTAAAGATGGTGAGACTTTGCCTCCTGTACTTTGGACAGTGATAGGGAATGATAGCTTGAAGAAGCCCATCATTCTTGGTAAAGTGAAGGGTTACTGAAAAAGAGGAAGACTCTGAAGGAGATGGATTGACATAGTGGCTTCAACAATGAACTCAAGCATAACAACTCTTGTGACCATGGTGCAGGAGAAAGCTATGTTCCGTTTTCTTGATTTGATGACACCTAACAACAAATTTCACCAACTGACTGAGAGAGATCCATATTTATACCTAACAGAGTAATAATCCATCAAAATACTTAAACTACAGAACAATACTATGGATAGCACATACAAATAAAGTATTGCTGAAGATTATCCAACAATGGATGCATCATGTAGTGACATGGAGCTGCCAGAGATTCAGAAGACAATGAGAAACAAGGGATATCATTGCTGATATTAGATGGATATTGTCTCAAAGCAGAGACTACCAAAAAGATTGTATGTGTGTTTTATTAATTATTCCAAGACATTTGACTGTGTGGCCCCTAACAAAGTATAGATATCTCTGAAAATAGTAATTCCTAAACACTTCCTTGTGCTCACATGGAATTGGGACATGAACCAAAAGACAGTTGTGTAAACAGGTCATGAGTGGTCTAAAATCAGGAAAGCTGTGTAACAGAGTTGCCTCTTCGCACCATATATATCCAATCTATATGCTGAACAGAGAATCAGAGGGACTGGCTTATATGAAGAAAAATGTGGCATCAGGATTGGAAAAAAGCTTATTAACAACCTGTATATGCAGATGACACAACTTTGCTTGCTGAAAATGGGGAGGACTTGAAGCACTTGTTGATTTAGATCAAAGATTGCAACCCTCAGTATGGATTATGACTGTATGTATAGAAGACCAAAATCCCAAAACTGGACCAATAGGTGACATTATGATAAATGGAGAAAAGAGTGAAATCGTCAAGGACTTTGTCTTGCTTGTATCCACAGTCAGTGCTCACGGAAGCAGTAGTCAAGAGCACAAATGACACATTGCATTGGGTAAATCCGCTGCCCAGGACCTCCTTAGAGTGTTGAAAAGCAAGGCTACTACTTTGAGGACGAAGGTGCGCCTGATCCAAACCATAATATTTTCCATTGACTCATATGCATATGAAAGTTGGACACTGAATAAGAAAGACCGAAGAAGAATCAAGACAGATCTGTCTTAGAAGAAGTACAGCCAGAGCGCTCCTTAGAGAGAAGTTTGGCAAGGCTTCATCTTACGTCTTGTCGGGAGAGATCAGTCCTCACAAAAGGATATCATGCTTGGTGAAGTGGAGGGCCAGTGAAACAGAGGACGGGCCTCAATGAGTTGGATTGGCACGGTAGCTACAACAATGGACTCAAGGCGTGGGAACAATTGTGAGGATGATGCAGGACCACGCAATGTTTCCTTCTGTGGTGCATAGGATTGCTGTGGGTTGGAACTGACTGGATGGCACCCAGCAACAACAAAAATGACAACAGAATTCTCCCATAAAGATTTATAGCCTTAGAAACCTACAGGGGCAGATCTGCCCTGTCCTGGAGGGTCACTGAGTTGGCACTGACTCAGTGGCAGTGAGTTGGGATTTTTGGTTTTCCAGGGTTGCTATGAGTCACTAGAATTGATTCGATGGTGGTGAGTGTTTGAATTTTTCACCTCAAACTACAACAACTGATAACTAAATCACAGCATTGAAGCATCCCTGGTGTGACTTTAAAAAGAAAGGCTGGACTAGGCAAGATCTAGAAAGGGAAGTCACGGTTCTGCATTCAACTTGGTAGTTGAGTGTGGTGAACTCAGCATTAGACTGAAAATGAGAAACCAAATTTAAAGCCATAGACCTCAGTATTCTTGGGTAAGCATTGCTTAAGTTCTTGAAACTGTCTTGTGAAGAAAGAAACTTGTGTCTCTGCCACACAACATTGTTTTGTTTTGTTCATTGAGAGATGTGCTAGGGACCTGGTATACATGATAGCCTGAAAAATACTGTTTTCTTGGAACCTGTTACAAGTGTCTCATAGACATCATATCATGAACTTCACTCAATGAGCTGACATAATCACAGGTTCAATAACTGACTGACATTTGTTGGACACTATAAGAGAGTTAGTGATAAGAGGTATAGGGTAAGAGTGGGGCTCCATCCAGGATTTCTGAAATAACACAACTCAAGAGAACAATTCTTACCCCATCTGTAGAATGGCACCCTCTAGGGTGCAACCCAAAACACAATGTGAAAGGTCTCCTTGGAATTTTTCATGTGATTGTCCTTGTCCCACCCAAGAGAATGTCCTCTCATCATCCTTGTAGTACTGGCAGGGGAGGAGACCAGTGGTGAAATATAAAACAACTCTCAATTTGAGGAATACCCCCTGCAGCTTTGTCACAAACGTGTTGCCCAAATCTTTGGGAAAAGGCTGAAAATATTAGGAAAAGCATGGGTCTGATTGGTATTCAAAGGTATCTGTCACCATAAACTGTGTCAGCACCTCATAAACATGCCGTTTTTAATGGCAACTACATGTCCCTATTCACCACCATCATTTATTCTCCTACAATATCTTACAGAACTTGGTTTCCAAAATTCCTTTAATCTTAACCCTTAAACCTTCCTTGGGGAGAGATGGAGGTCAGTATTCCTGAACCTGAGTTATTTCCACCATCCCCTATTCCCTGCCCCCAACCTAACTATTATCAAAAGGCTGTGGAATAATGCTTAGATCCTTTCTGAAAACTCCCTAATCTGGTTGGCCTATTCAGAAAACAGAACCATCAGGCAGTGTTTCATGAATGTTCATCCTGAAATAAGGATGCTTTTAAACATCTCCTTTGTATGATCTTTGGCATGGGTTGCCTGGAAGTTAGAGGCTACCTTAAAAAGACCAAGACCAAAAAGTGAGGCGCTTATACCAAGGGATCAAGTAGAAAGAAAAATTTTTGAAAATGACGATGGCAACATATGCACAGATGTGACTGATACAGTTGATGTCTGGATTATTACAAGGGTTGTCAGAGATCCCAATAAAATGCTTTTTAAAAATCCCTAAAACAAAAAGATTGAGTTCCACTCAGAAGAATGTTTCCTTGGTATCAGATTACTAACCTCATAACTAAGCAGAAACCAAGATCTCCAGTCTACCCTGTATGTTCAAGATTTAAAGGAAAATACCCCAACAAATCAAGATGGAAAGAAATTCCCACAGCCAAGATGCACGTAGAATGCAGTGATGCTGTGGGAATTGTGTCCTGAGGGCTAAAGCTAGAGTGGACTTGGGTTTGCAAAAATAATACTAAAAATAATAATAAAAATAATAATAATAATAAACAATTCAAGAAACCCTGAAAAAACCCCAAAACACCCCATTCCAACTCTTCAAGGTTTCCAGTTGAACCAATCAGAACAACAAATGGAAAATATTTTTGTGTGTGTCTTGTAGGGATCAAAGTGAAGAATAAAAGATTGATCCCCAGCTGACTGGGAAGATGTGGCTCAGAGAAAACAGGCTTGCTCTAAGAAACATTCGTATTTCTCTGTAGGACAATGGTCTTCAAGCGGGAAAGCCCAGGATGTACACACCTGAATTGTCTGGAGCTCATAAGAGGTGAATAAATTAGTGTCCAGGTTCCACTGCTATTTTGAGGAGCCCAGACCCAGACAGGTGTCACTCCAGAGCACTGAAGGGGAGACCTCCTTTACACCTGAACCTCTGATTCAGTAGTTTTTGAGATACCACCAAGGAACGCAGAGGGACTAAATTCTGTCTTGATTTTCACCAAAGAGAATTCTGATGAATAAACAAAACCAAGACTGCTGCTGATCTACCAAATTTGGGGATATGTTCTAGCATAGTATGTGAACCCCTAAAAATAGGGAAAATCTTCTCCATTAGGGGACTACCTGGACTCACCCAGAATAAGTCATTTAGACATCTCTCTCCCTCCTTTCTCTGTCTTCTTCTTCTGGACTAGAATTTGGGCCGATTAGGGGAATTAGAGAGATAAAGTTTGTGTGAAAGGCATTTTTCTAACAGGCATTTGCTATTGCTACTTTCTTGTGAATAAGATGACAAATAGGGAGATGGGGCTTGTATATTTACTATACGATAATCATATCATTAAATTATTTTGCATGCAGTCATTTAACTCATACATTTTGAGTTGGAAATGGCACAGTGGAGTAACTGTTGGATTGTGACTGAAGGTGGAGAATTTGAAAGCACCAGGGTCACTCATTTCACAATAACACAGTTAGGAAACGTAAAAAGATAGAGCAGTTTGTTTCTGTCAAGATTTTCAAAAGTCAAGGGAGCAGTTCTAAGTCTGTCTTATCCAGTCTCAGTGAGTTGACAGTGGATTTCGTTTTATGTTAATATTGGACTATATGATATATCTTTAATATGATATCAGACTACTACTATGTAGGATGACGATGTATGAGAGAGCTTCAAAAAGTTTGCGGAAAACAGCATGAAGAGACAATGGACTTTTCCCATGGAATATTGTAAGCCCCTTTCTGTGACTACATTAACAGCTAATGATTTATATATTTATATAAAAAGATAGGAAAATATGGAAATATATGTAGTTAGGTACGTGTGAGCTGCTCCGTGGATTAGTGTCAATCAGAGGAAGGAGAATGGTAGTGCAGGGTTTTACAGAACCATCTGGGGAGCTAATTAGAAGAGCAAATCCCACCCTGGTGGCAGCGGAGCCTGCGATTCACCATTCAAAAGGACTTTCTGCCGATTTTTAAACACACTGTATCTTTAGGCTGTTTCTATCCCAAGCTCCAGAATTGTACATGCAAGTTGCTTCAACATCTCCACTTGCAGGCCTAGCAAGAATCTCAAACTTGCCCAAAAGACATTTATTTCCCCCACTTACAACCTGCTCTAGCCTCAGTACACGGCACCACCATTCACCTAGGTGTTTGCCCAAAATCGAAGAATATTTTTTCTTTACCTCAACTCTGTATTGACTTCCCTTCTGAAGGAAATCAAGGGTCTTCTACTTTTCACCATAACTGCTATCCGCACTATCTCTTCTCTGAGTTACCACAGCCGTCAGCCTGTCTCTATTCTTGTTCCCTCCCTTCTTAGAGAAGCCAGTCTGATGTTTATTACCTTTCAGTTGTACCTCATTGCATGGGTCTCCCCTTGGTCTACAAGATCTTGGTCTGCCTCCTGACCTTAGTTCATACCTCAACCCTCAGCCCCTCCTGGCTCTTTCCCCCACCCATGCTTGCTTTCTGTCTTTTGAGAACGCCAAGTGTTTGCAGTTCCCAGGTCTCTGGGCTTGCTCAACTTGCTTTTCACTTGTTCAGCCTTTACCTCAGGATCATTTCTTTAGGAAGACTTCCCTGGTGACACATTTTACTCTCTCTTACTACCCTATTTTGTTTTACTACCTAAGACCCATATTTATCTCTTTTTCTGTGTGTCTATCATCTGACTCTCTGACAGACTGTAAACTGTGTATAAAGAAGGAAATTGTACTTAGAATACTGCTCAGTACATCTGAGATCCTTAATGTGTCTTTATTGAATGAATGAACCATTGGTATCACAGAAAGTGGTTGATATTCCAATCAGACCTAGGTATTTTGTTTGTTTGTTTGGGTTTTTTTGGCATCACTGCCCTCTGGTGGGAGTGGGAGGCCCATTCTTGCTCCTGGAGAGCTGCTGCTGGATTTGAACTGCCAACCCAGTGGGCTTCAGTCCTGTACACAACTACTACGCCACTGGGGCTCAGTCCAGACCTAGGTTTAAATCTCCATTTTCTCCATCCAGCCCAATACTCCCAAGCCTGTGTTACCAAAATTTGGCTTCTCGGAGGTGCCTGCTATTCTTTCCCCACCTCATTTCCATCATCGAATCTACTCTGCCACAAAGAATATTCATGAAAGATGTTTCTTAACTCATAATCTACATCTGCATCCCAAGATTCCGCGGGAGTTCATTGGTGGCAAGATCCTGGGGTAGTTCATTGTCCTATGCTTGAACAGCCAGTATCACAGTATAATACTTCTCAACCTGGGCTGCATATTAAGATTCACCCAGGCGGGCTGAGCCCCGGTGGTGTAAGTGGTTGAGTGCGATACTGCGGCCCGTGGGCTTGGTAGTTCAAATTCAGCAGCAGCTCTCAGGAGCAGCACTGGGTAGCACCCACAACCACCAGAGGCAATGATGCCCCTGCTCCCCACCAAAAAAAGAAAAAAAAAAGATTGACCCAGGGCACGTTGCAAAGACCTGTGCCCAGGCACCACGGCACTGGTGTTTCTGGGCTATTTGGATGTCAGTATTCTGAAAATGTGTGCCGAGTGATGTAGCCAGACTTTATAATCAATGCCCCACCTGCTTTCTTTGCCCCCCGAGGTGCCAGCCATCTTCATCTGCCCTTCATTTCAGCGCCAACCCCCCCCCCCCCCATAGACATGCACTGGCATCCTGGCCCAGAAGCATTGGAGCTCAACTTTGGAAGAGGAGCTCTGTAGTGCAGTGGTTAGGTGCTTGTCTGCCAACCCCAAGGCAGGTACTTCAAACTTTAAAAAAGGCAGGCTCCTTTCCATAAACCCTTGCAGTTGTGGAAACACTGTGGGTCGAGATTCCTATAGCTGCCCTAGGAGTCAAAGCTGGTTATGGAATTCTTTTTTATCTTGTGACGACCCTTTCTGCTCCTCTTGTGCCTCTTAGTCAGTCATCCTCCAATGAGCATGTACTGAGTGCTCACAGCCAAAGGCTATTATTTCTGTAAGGTAGAACCAGACATAGCATATGATGTGAATGGATCATGGCCTCA
>PVJH01018856.1:0-26765 GCA_004026705.1 Nesogale talazaci
CCTGGCGACTCCTGGGATGGATGGGATGGAGTCCTTGAAGAGAAGATATGCTCAAGTCCTAACTCGTGCCTGGGGTCCTGTTTGGGAGCAGTCTTTAAAGATCTTGTCTAGATTGAGCCCACCAGTGGCTTTCTGGTAGAATTCTCCCCTTCCATGCAGGAAAGAACGAGGCTTGATTTTTCAGCCAAGTTCCCTCATGGACACCTACCACCCATCTGTCAGTGGAGGTGTTCGTGTGGCTCTGACACTAACCAGGTCTCCGTGGTGTGTCTAGACTAGGAAGAAAGGCCTGGCAGTCTGCTTCTCAAAAATCAGCCAGTGAAAATCCACCAGTCTGATCTACAACAGGTCAAGGGGATGGTACAGGACCACGTTAGGTTTTGTTCCAATGTGCCTGGGTCATCATGTGTTGAAGACAATGAAACCCAAAGCAACCCAATCACAACCTTAACCTAAGAATAATTTGTTCTTACAGCATGACCCTCTTCAATATCTAACCCCATGCACTGATCACTGAAGACATGGGCGCTATAGCAGCAAGATGTGGTGAAGAAGACAAAAGACATTTGTGCCAGCAAGCAGCAATAATGGCACCTGGAGTCTTAAAGCCCGTCTTAAAAACAAGCAGGCATCTACGTGTGAGACATGAACTAAGTCCCCATGGGCGAAGCACACCAGCCTGTGTGATCCAAGGATGAAATAATAAAATCCAAGCCTCGAGGAGGGAATGGTATCAGAACTTAAATTCTAAACACTTAAAAGGCTGTGGATGGTGGTGAAAGCTCAAAACCCATTCACAGGCTTCCCAGGCAGATTAAACCACCGACAACCGAGCAGGGATGGGAAAGGCCTTGCTACCAGGCAGAACACTGCAGGGTGGGTTAAGACAGAACACTGCAGGGTGGGTTAATGAAGTTGTAGTTAGGTCAAGATGCGACACCCTGTCACTGATCGCCCTCTACATCCAATGTATAATTGCTCCAGCTTTTGAGCGTCTCCATGGAGATTTTTCTCTGTTTAATTGTGTCATTACCTTTGGGCTGTTCGTTTGTATTCTGTCTTGATTTCGTATGATTTTTCCTCTACAGGCAACCCGGATTGGATAAAACTATAGAAATGACAATGGATGAATAGATTCAAAAGAAGAAATGCCCTGACGTTGATCGTGGCACACAACTCTTTGGAAAGTGACTGGACTGTTGGAACAGATGATATGTGGATTGTATGTTGGTTAAATTGTTAAAAAAAAAAATAGACCAAGTCAAGCAGCCCTTGGGCATTCTGGAATAGAGTAGATCCTAATCCTATGACTGTCCACTTTGTGAAAGAAGACCCAGCTAGAGAAGCAGGGTGAGATCACCAGGTGAAGCTGCTGCAGTTTGCAAGTGCAGGAATTCTGGAGCGGTCAGAAGCCAGAGGAAGGGCCTGGGACAGATTCTCCCCCCAAACCAACAGGCCACCATCCTGACCTCAGACGCTGCCTCTGAGCAAGACTGAGCCCGGGCACCTCAATCCAGGATTGTCCATCAGGACATGACCTCTCCTGCTGCCCCTCCACTTCTTTACCAGCCTGACAATCCCATCTGCCCCCAGAAAATCTCCACCAACCCTCCACGTCACCCAAGAGGATGCCATTCAAGTTACTAAATCGATCTTAACACTGGAGCCAGCCGGGACAGCTGACCTTTGATTACAGCAGCAAGCTACACAGGGAATCAGCTGAAAGTCATCTAAATTAATGTTGCCTGCAGCTGCTTGCTTCCCAAGAAACCACCATTTGGAAAATGTGAAGGAGAGAAATGATACTTCCCCAACCCAGACATCAAGCCATGACCTCCTTAGCGGGAAGAGGGGTTGCTTGCCAGAGGCCAAGATTTATGGGGTGAACTCCATTACAAAAGGAGATTAAATTCTCTCGTTTGGCCTTTAGTAGAAGCAGGCTAACAGTTTAAGAGCACGAGCCTCAGGATAAGGGGCTCGCGCAGAAGCAAGTCATATGGGCCCTTGAATGAACTTGGGCCCAAGTTTTAGCCACTCAGCGATCGGCGTTTGAGTGTCCCCTGCTTTATGAAGCCCAGGAACGAGTGGAACTCAGTCCCAGTCGCTGGCTTTCGTATCTTCCCTCGCAGCCGGGGTCTGGGTGTGTCACCAGCTCCACACATCAGATACACTCACACTGGCCTTGGGGTCCACAGTCAGAGACACAGAGAAGCTGGTTTGGCTGTACCTGGTCCTTAGTAGCAGTTGAAGCATCATCTGATCCCTGGTGTGGCGGCAGCAGTGGCGCGAGTCATCACACCTTGTCAACAGACTAGGGCCGCAGTGACTGTGGAAGGTCCAAGCATGACTCCCCTGCCCTTGCCTAAGCCCCCTGATACCTAGTAAGCCAGTTGGTTTTGAGTCCATTCCAACTATACCATGTGTGTCAGGGTATAGCCACGCCCCATAGAGTTTCCAGTCGGCTGGCTGTTTGGGAAGAATTTGCCAGACTTTTCTCCCAATCTGCCCAACATTTCAATGAGCCATCAACCCTTTAACCATTCGGGACACCCAGAGGCTAGGCCCCCTCTACGGAGGACTGAGATTCTGCTAAAAGACAAAGTCAAGTTCACTGCCCTTGAGTCAATGCTGACTGTCAGACAGGCTAGAACTGCTCCTGTGAGTTGCTGAGACTTTAACTGCTTCTGGGAGGAGAAAGGCCTATCTTTCTCCCAGAGGGTGGTGACGGTTTCAACCTGCCGATCTTGAGATTGCAGCCCGACACGTAACCGACCATATGCCCCCGCGTTCCTCTGAACTTGCAAAGAGCGAAAGAATAGTTTGGAAACAAAGGGTGGCGATGGTTGGGAACAAGATCAACCCCAAGGGTGTCACTGACGTGGACACGTAAAATAATATTGGAATGGCAAATATTATGCTACCTATATTATTCTATTTTATTACATGTATGTACACATTATGTACAGATCAACAGGGAAACTGGCTGTATTCTGAAGGGGCCTGCATGGAACTAGGGATAACATTACTGATGGCAGAGGGATTTTGCAGAGGCTAACAGAAAGATGTTCACACCTGTGTCTTGTGGACTAGGCAAAAGCATTCGTCCGTGTAGACTCTGACAGACTGTGGATACCATTTCAAAAAAGGATGGTCCCAGAACACCGCATGGTGCTCGCGTGAAACCTGCATAGAGACCAAGAAAGAGTCCTTTCGACAGAACAAGGAGACCTTGCATGGCTTGAAATCAGAGGGGGGGGGCATTGGGGCTGGATCCTCTCGTGATCCTTGTTCCATCTGTATGCGGAGAAAAGAATCCAAGAACCTGGACTCTTTGAAGAAGAATACAGCGCGGGATTAGAGGAAGACTCATTCATAACCTGCAATATGCAGGCGACGTGCCTTGCTTAGGAAAAGTGAGGAAACTTGAAGCACTTACTGATGAAGACCAAGATCGGTTCCCTTTGATGACGCTTTAACTTAACAAGAACAAAATGCTGACTATTTTCCCAATTCTCGCCAATGCATGTTTGTTTGTTTACAGTCTGCTGTGAATCTTATGATGCCCGCTGCCCAGTCTCGACACCTCACAATCGCACTGTCTGGTCAGCTTCTTTCATGGGGGCCTGTTGCTTCACTGTTGGATGGCCACTTATTTAACTTCAAGTCTTTAAGACCCCAGACACTATGTCTTTTTAATAGCCGGGCACCCTCCACGGTCTTCACCAAGTCTGCTTATGCACCCATTTTGTCTTCAGGGGTCATGTGGGACCGGGGAAGGTGAGCATCACAGAACGCCAATTTACTAGAACAATGTGTTCTTGTATTGAGCATCGGTATGAGCTGAGACTTAAGGCCCATCTGGGCTGCTGCTTTTTAACCGCCTTTCAAATCTAGTCCCTTCATTACAGGTGCTCCCTGAATTGTGATTGCAACGCTCCTCTTCAAAATAATGCAATTCTGGGCTGAGCCCCGGTGGCGTAGTGGTTGTGCGCGGGACTGCAGCCCACTGGGATGGAGGTTTGATTCCAGCTCCACGGAGCAAAGGCTGGGCCTCCTACTCCCACCACCTGAGGGCAGTGATGCCCCCCCAAAACAAAACAAAACAAAAACAAAAAAAAATAATGCAATTATGTACTGGAAACACAGGGAATCCAGGACAGATGACCAGGACCAGTGGTGAGAGTGGTGATACTGAGAGGGTGGAAGGAGGGGAGGGTGGAAAGGGGGAACCAATCACCAGGATCACATATAATCCCCTCCCTGTGAGACAGACAACAGAAAAGTCGGTAAAAAGAAGACGTCGGACAGTGTAAGACATGACAAAATAGTAGTAATTTATAAATTATCAAGGGTTCGTGAGGGAGGGAAGGGTGGGGAGGAAGGGGAGGATGGAGAGGGAGAGGAAAAATGAACTCTTACCAAGAGCTCAAGCAGGAAGCAAATGTTTCGAGAATGACGATGGCAGCAAATGTACAAATGTGCTTGACACAATGGATAGATGGGTGGTGACGAGTTGTGGGAACCCCCTATAAAATGAACTTAAAAGAAAGAAAAGAATGCAATTCTGCACCTTCCAGGCCCACAGGAGAGCCTTAAAAGGAGGGTGTGGCAGCGGCCTCGGTCTGACCTTCAGCTGGGGGAAGGTCATAGCCAAAAGAAACAATGTGTTCAAAAATAGCCCAGAGTGAAGCCATCTTTCCTGAAGATACTTGGAGGCTTGGCCAAGGGAGGACGACACCTCCCCACACCCACTCCACTTCCCAAAGTCCCCTTTCAACACCTCTCCCCTGAAGACTTCCCCCCCTCCCAGCTCCTTTTTTAAACGCTGCTTTTCTCACTCTCCTGTCCTTCCAGCCAAACCTTCTTTCCCTTCCTAATAGCAACAAGCTCTTTGTACACACAGATGAATTTAGTCCCTGTAGACTGTCCTAGCTCCTCCACCCATTCCCCACCAAGCTCACAGAGGTCCAGGAAAAACAAACTGCTCATCAGAACGTCTGGGCAGGAGAAACGCTCACAAAACAAAGCTCGCTGCCGTCAATTCCAGCTCATAGCCACCCGAGAGGATGAAGTACAACCGCCTCTGCGTTCCCAAGGCTATGAATCTTCACAGAAGCAGACAGCTTCGTGTCTCTCCTGGGAAAGGGCTGCTGATCTTGTGGGGAAGAGCCCAGGCTGCATGCAGCCCACTGTGCCCTCAGGGTTTCTGGGCAGGGGGAAGGCAGTGCCTTTTCAGGCCACGATTAACTAACATCCCCTCTCCTGAAATGTCCTTTAGAAAAGGCAGAGTGAATCACTTTCATCCTCAGCCTACATGGGTGTGGCTCCACTAGGTGATGTCTGGAGGAGGCCTGGTGGTGTAGTGGAGGGTCATCTGGGCTCTCATCCCAAGGGGAGGCAGTTCGAAACCATCTCTCTCGGAAGGAGATCGTTCTAGTCCCATAAACAGTTACAGTCTTAGAAGCCCCCTGCGGCCGTCTGTTGTCCACGCTGAGCCCCGGTGGCGTAGTGGTGGTGCGCGGGACTGCGGCCCACTGGGATAGAGGTTCAATTCCAGCAGCGGCTGCACAGGAGCAAACGCTGGGCCTCCTACTCCCACCACCAGAGGACAGTGATGCCAAATTAAAAAAAAGAAGCTGTTGTCCATATGAGACTTACAAGCGAGGGGGTGGAGTTTAGCCTGTCAGCGACCTCATCTGAAGGCACTGAGGGCATAAACAGCTTGCTTGAAATGGGACCCACTCACTCCCTGGGACACATCCTCAACGAGAAGACACACATGCTAGAATTCAGGAGCTGAAGGAGCCATGTGGAGACCCATGCCTGCCCTGAGAGGCCCTGACCGCCACTGAATCCACAAGAACTTCCACCCGCTGACCAGGGGTCCCCCTGCATTCAGTGTCATTGCATGTGTTTTGTGGGTCTGGAGAGGAATTTATAGGTTGGTATCGGACAGATGGGCTAATAGGGGCTTAGGGACTTGATCTGGACTGGACTGAGATGTTTTCTCAATACTCAGTTGCTCTTGCACAGAAAACTCTTTCTTACACACATGAGTGTCTGTGAATTTGTTTCTCTAGTCAACCCAGACTAGCACACCCACACGGGGTCACTCTGGGTCAGCGTTGACTCAGCGCAGAGGTGATGTCTGAAACTCAACCTCTGGCTGTGAAATCCCCCGGGGATGGTGGCAGGCCTAAGGGGGGTGGGGAGGAGCCGGGAAATAAATGGTCAGTTTCAAACCTGTAGCTATGAGCCCCCGGGACACTACAGTTAATGGTCATCAATGCTGTCCTGGACAGTCAGGACTGCACTCCAACCTGCAGCCATTCTGGTGACCCAGCCATTTGCCTCCTGAAAAGAACAATCCTTCATGTGGGAACTCTGCTGTTTCCATTAATTGGTAGGAACCACAGACAGAAAACTAGCAGAGAGGTAGAACAACTGAACAGCACAGAACCATCTGTATCCAACTGACATTTATAGAACACTTCACCCGACAATATCAGAAGGCACATTCTTTGTTTTTCTCTTTTCCTCAGAAGACACATTCTTTACGAGCACAAAGGGAACATTCACCAAAATAACCCAGATCCTGGGTTATAACAAGCCTTAGCACACTTGAAGGGCTTAAAACACACAGTCTGTTCTCCAATCATAACAGAATTAAATTAGAGCTCAATGAAAATGCAATGCAGGCTGAGCCCCGGTGGCGTAGTGGTTGAGTGCGGGACTGCGACCCACTGGCTTGGAGGTTCAAATCCAGCAGCAGCTCTCCAGGAGCAAGGCTGGGCCTCCCGCTCCCACCAGAGGACAGTCATGCCCCCCCAAAAAAAAGAAAATACAATGCTTTGAATTATTTGAGGTGCAGCTAAAGCAGCGCTTAGAGGCAAGTAGCTAGCATTTAGAAATTCCCGTTCAGAAAGGGAGTCTCAGATCAATCATCTACGTAAGTTTCCACTTTAAGAGATGACCAAAGAAAGCACAAGACAAACCTAAAGAATAAGGAAGGAAATGGTCATTAAAATCAATGAAATTGAAATAAAAAGTAATAATAGAAAATTTATTGAAATTAAAAGTCAGTTCTTTGAAAAGCTCAATAGCATGAGTAAACTTTCAGCAAAACTGGGAAAAAGAAAAATGACCACTATCAGAAATTAAAGAATATTGTCATAGGCCCTGAGCATATGAAAATTATTATAAATGAATAGTTTGAAGAACTCTGCACAGAAATATCTCAAGTAAGATTAAATGGACCATTCGCTCAAAAACTAAAAGCCATCAAGATTCACTTAAATAAGAGATAACCTGACTAGTTCCATAGTTATTCAGAAGTTGAATTTGTAATTCAAAATGAAAAAAGAGATTGTGATAAGAGCTGTACAAGCCCCCAATAAATTGATTTTTAAAAAGAAACAAGTCTGTCACATAGGATATTTTTATGCTTTACAGCTGGTTTATTGCAACTTATACCAGCATTTAAAGAAACCCACCAACACATATCACCCATACCAAATACAAGAAGAGTGCACACTTTCCAACTCCTTGATGAGACCAGAATTATTCTCCTGGTCCCCAAACCAGACAAAAACATACAATAATTTTTTAAAATATAGACCATTAGGTCTCATGCACATAGATGCAAAAATTCTCACCAAGGTATTAGTGAATCAAACCTAGGGATATCTGAAATGATTATTGCCCAAGAACAAGCAGAATTCACCATGAGAAATCAAGACTGGTTGGACATTTAACAGTAGCCAAAATCATCCACCCATAGAAACATTATAAAAAAGAAAAGCTACCATAAAAGAAGCTCACTTGCCTGTGTGATCATGAGGTGCTGAAACAATCAGGTATCAAAGAACAAAAATCAAAATCAATGGACCAATTGACTCCCAATATCGCTGAAGACAAATGGATAGAGAGGCAAACTGAGTAGAAGAAACAATGGTGCCCAGCTAACAAATGATTGAATGTCTGGAGTCTCAAAGACTTGAAGATAATCGAGTTGACATTCAGCACAGAAACAGCAAAGCCCACATGGAAGAAGCACACCAGCCTGTGTGATCAAGGGGGGCCGAAGGGAGCAAGTATCGAGCATCAAAGAACAAGAATCACATCATTACATAGGAGGAGGAGAGCAGGGTGGGGACCTAAGGCCCACTGGTGGGTAATTGGTCACCCTTTTACAGGGGAGTCACGGGGAGGAGACAGACCAGTCAAGGGCAGCCGGGCAGTGATGAGGCAAACAAGTTTCCTCTAGTTCCTGAAGCCTTCCTCCCCCCCAACCATCATGGTCCCAACTCTACCTTACAAATCCAGATGGACTGGAGAAGGTACACTAGTATAGAGGGGAGCTGGAAATATGGGGAAATCAGGATGGATGAGCCCCTTTGGGCCAGTGGTGAGATTGGAGCTGCTGAAAAGGTGGAGAGAAGGTGGGGTAGAGAGACGGAGCCAATGGCAAGGATATACACATAAGCTCCTATTTGAAGGATGGGCATCAGGGAAGTGGGCTGGGGGAGAGGTCGGGCAGTGTAAGATATGACAGAACAACAATAATCTGTAAAGTATTGAGGGTTGGTGGGGAGGAGAGAGCAGGGGAAGAGGGGAAGGGATGGAAAAGCCGATACTAGGGGCTCAAGGGAAAAGGCGGATGATTGGAGAACGATAATAGAAGTGGACATGTGAGGGTGCTTGATACAGTATGTTTACTTATGTATTGTGAAAAACGATGTACGAGCCCCCAATAAAATGATTTAATTAAAAAAACTTTAAAAAAAGAAAAAGTATATACTCATCAATTGATGCAGAGGAGCATGTGATCAAAATTCTATATCTGTTCATGAAAAAGCTCTCAGCACACTAAGAGTGAATGGGAACTTCTTCAACTCAATAAGTGGCATCTGTAAAACAGGAACAGCAGATACCACCTGCGTGCGTCACTGCGGGACACTAGACACTCCCCTACGATCAACAACAAGACAAGCATGTCCCTCTCCACTCTTCGTCTTCAGCATCACACCCGAAGCATTACTTAGCGGGGGAAGATTAGAACAAATAAACAGGCAACCAGGTGGGAAAGGGAGAGATGAAGCTGTCCCTCTTTACAGAAGCCACGATCATCTACAAGCATGAACCTACAATAACATGCCTCGAACTCATGAGGGAGTTCAGCAAGATGGTAGGCTACGTCTGTGGTCAGCGCACAAAACTCCATCTCATTTCTCTCTCCTGCAAAAGAGAAAGACAAACTCATGGCCATCGAGTCAATGCCAACTCATTGTGACACTAGGGTACAGGGTAGGACTGCTTCTGTGGGTTTCAGAGACTGCAGTATTTTTCAGCACTTGGAAGCCCCATCTTTCTCCTGCTGCATGGCTGGTGGTTTTGAATTGATAACCTTGGGGTTCACAGTGTAATAGGTAACCGCTGCTACCTACCAGGGCTCCTGACCCAACATGAAAGGCTCAGGTACAATTCTCACAGGTCCCATAAAGGACCTCAATGCTGAAAACCCCAAAATGCTGATGGAAGTAATTTTATAAAGCTTAGAGAAATGTAAAGACACATGATATGTCTAGATGGGAAGGTGCACCAGTTAAAGAAATCAATTCTCCGCCAAACTGATGTGTAGATTTCATGCAATTCCAATTAAAATCCCGGAGGATATTTTTAAAGGAATGGACAAGTTGATTCTGATTCTTGAGTGACAACGGAACTGGAATAGGCAAAATAGTTCTTAGCAAGAATCAAGTTGGAAGGAGGCATGCTATCAGCTTGAAGGATTACTGGACAGCAGTCGAGGAGCCCCGGTGGTGTGGTGGCTATGGCGTTGGGCTGTTATCTATGTGCTCAGCAGATGGAATCTACCAGCAGCTTCTTGGGAGAAAGAGCGGGTTTCCTACTCCTTTCAGCAGTTAGTCTCGGGACCCCACAGAGGGGTCGCTATGCGGCAGCACTGACTCCATGACACTGAGCTTGGTGTCTGGGTCTTGAGGTACTCAATGGCAGGAGACAGGGACCAGAGATGAAATTGATCTGGCCAATAACAGTAGGTGGCCATGAGTGAGTCTACCCCACTGTGGTGGGCTTGGTTTGGCTTAGTAGTGAACGAACAGCACTCAAGACACGGTGGCCGTGACACAGGGTTCATCGACCCAAACAGAGTCCAGAAATAGACCCACAGAGTCATGGCCAGTTGAATTTTGACAAAGATACAGAGGCAATTCATAGAAAGGTTCATCTTTTCAAAAAAAACGGTCTTAAATGAATATCCATAAACAAATCTTAGCAACAATATAAAATGAACCTCAGCCTAAACCTCACACCCTTTACAAAAATCAAATCAAGACAGATCACAAACCAAAATAGCAATCATAAGACTTTTAGGCGAAAATACTCATGATATGAGGTCAGGCAAAGTGGGATCAAAAGCAGGATTCAAAGAAAGAAAGAAAATCCCCGAGCAACTGGACTTCATCGACATTGAAAATGTCTGTTCTGCCAAAGACACCGTTAAGAAAATGAAAAGGTGAACTGCAAACTGAGAGGCAGCATGTGCAAATCAGCTACCCAGCATCAACACACAACAAAACAAACTTGTGTTCAGAATATAGAGAGAACGCTCTAAACCCAACTTTTAGAAACCAACCCCCAAAACGTACCTCTCCCATGTTCCTGGCCATCAAGTTGATGGCAATAGACAGCGATTTTATAGGACAGAGTAGAAATGCCTGTGTGAGTTTCTGAGACTGTAACCCTTTACAAATGAAGAAAACCTCAGTGAACTGTGAGTAAACATAATAGTGAGGTAGGAGGAAAGAAAAAAGAAATTATGTATATGTTTACATATTTATAGATATATGCAAGTGCAACAAGGAAGCAGGTGGACTTTGAGCCTCTACTGAAATCTTACCTCAGTTCAAGAACAGTTTGTTCTAATAATGTGACATTGTGTGATATCCACCTTCCTGACATGACCGCTGAAGACAAAATGGATGCATAAGCAAATGTGGTGAAGAAAGCTGATGGTGCCCGGCTTTCAAAAGATGTAGCATTTGAGGTCTTAAAGGCTTGAAGGTAAACAAGCGCCCATCTTAGCTTAGAAGCAACAACGTCCACATGGAAGAAGCACACCAGCTTGTATGATCACAAGGTGTCAACAGGAAGAGCTAAGGTGAAACAGGCACAGTGAGACAGACAGAGAAAACTGACCGGATAAGGGAGAGCAGAGAAATAAATAGCTTTATTAGGGGGGAAGCTCCCAAATGAGGTTCCGGGACTTAGGCTAACAGGTCAGGGAAGTTGTTCTCAGCAGCTGGGGGTGCAGGTTTTTAAAGGCTATCAGCCTTTATGTATGGCTATCAGCATATGGGGTCTGGAAACTCTGAGAATTGCTTTCTTTTTTTTTATTTTAAATATACAGTTTATTCTCATATAATAGCACACTGAATGAGTGTCTGACTTCTTTTTTTTTTTGGGGGGGGGGCATTACTGCTCTCCGGTGGTGGGAGTAGGAGGCCCAGCCCCACTGCTGGAATTGAACCTCCATCCCAGTGGGCCGCAGTCCCGCGCACAACCACTACGCCACCGGAGCTCAGCCCGAGAATCGCTTTCTTTGAACCCGGAGCATCTGGTCTCACCAGTTTTCTGGAGCTGTCTGCTGCTGACCTATAGGAAAGTGCAGGGAAGTGGAGCCCTGACCTGCTTCAGTCCAACCCAAACATTCTAGACTTTTTAGTGATAAAGGGGCGTCGAGATCTGATCTGATTACTTCCTGCTGTTACGGGGTGACAGGGGTGGGGAGTAGGGGTGGAGGTGGAGGGCTATGGGCTGGAATGGTTTGGACTAGCAAGTAGGAGGCTATAAGGATGTAAGAAGAGAGAGTTAACAGATTGGAGATGTCTCTCATTTGTTCTTAAAGGAACTTAAAAAGACAAGGGATGAAAAGTGACACCAAGCAAATGATCACCAGGGCTCCAACCAGGGGCATGACCCAGGACATAATGGGTTTTGGAAGCAGGGGGTGGTTGCTATATTGCCTTAGCAGCAATTTTTTTATCTCTTCGTGATTTTTAGCACTTTGATATTTTGCTCAACCAGTCCCAACTCATTAATATACAAACATGCACGTGCCTTCTTTATCAGCTGTTCAGAGAGCTCATGCACGACGGTTTTGAGGGGTTACCTGTGGGTGATGTAAGGTGTCACTGTAAGGAGGTGAGAGATTTCAAGGTGGCGTCTATGTAGCTGGAGTTGTTTGTTAAAGCTTTGTGTTTGATGCGGGCTGAGCTCTAGTGCGCTACTAGAAATTTCTGCGGTTGCCAGGGAGGAGGCAAACCTAAGCTTCACCAGGAGAGGTAGGGATACAACGACGCTTTGCCTTACTAGCCCTGATGCTTTATCATGATAGCAGCAGGGAAGCTAGAGAGACCGGGATGGATTAGGAATGATGCTCTTCTCAACCTTTGGGTGGCGAGTAACCAAGCTAATTCATACTGATCATATAGGATGAGTTGAGGAACTATATGCAGTAACTGGAAAATAAGGTCCATCTGTGGGAAAAAATTATACATTTCATTATTTGCTCAGTGGTTAGAGGTCTCTTATGACCTGGTGTCTCTTTAGAGTAAACCCTGAGTGGTGAGGGAGAGACTCGGGCTTCAATAGATAATAGCAGAATGAGATAATGGCACCTTAGAGGGAGAGAGAAGTTAAGGAGATGGGAATTCCCAGGTGTATGGGGAAAACGGCTTCACAAATGAGGTGTAGGTCCTGGACCAAGCGATAGGTGTCCTTTGGTTTCTTTACTGGTCACAAGGAGGCCTGTAGGGCTGGTCCCTCCAGGTCAGGTGAAAAAAAAGGGGGAGGGGTAGAGAGGCTTTGAGACCAGAAATAAGAAGGTCCTTAACTGATTAAAGGTTTTCTTCCTAACAGAGGAACCAGGCACATAGGGATTATAGGGAGGAATGAGTACAGGGCTAGTACACCTGGGGCAGGTAGGCTTGCCATCAAAATCCATGACTGAGATTGAGGAAGGACTGCCTAGCCCTGAAAATGAGGGCAGGCCAGAAAAGATGGCTTCAATGTAAGAAGGAAATTTATTCACCCAATACTGAGCAAGACCCTCGACTTGGTGAGGGTGAAGGGGGGCCATCAGGTTGGGGTCTCATCAGTCTTTGGCCAATCTCAGTAGGGTCAATGGCAGGTCAAGAATTGGAAGAACAGTCCCCCTGCCTGGAGACGCAAAGGGCCTGTTGCTTTTCCAATGACAGTTGGACTTCCAGGGTCGGTTTTGAATGCATGCCGGGCAGAGTGTGATGGATCTACAGACCTGGGGCATTCCCATGACCAGTGACCTTCTTCTCTGCACTTGAAGCAAGCGCCAGGTGGCAGTTGTTGTTTTCATACATCCTTGCCCCGCACTACCCCTTTGGGGTCACGGGATCGCCAATTGCAGGCCTGCTACTAAGGTTTGGATTTGAAAATGTACCTTCTGCTGGAACCAGGCAGCATGGGCTAATTCTGCCTGCTCCTCGTGGCTTTTAAAAACCTTAAAATGCCATATTCACTAAATCTCAGACTGGGGTTTAAGAAACTCCCCCTCCCCCCAGCTTTTTAATATCTGGGACTAACTGGGTAATAAAATGAGTAGCGAGAACTGTAGCCCCTGCTGGGGAAGCTAGATCGAAGCAGGGTACTGGGTTATAGCATCAGCTAAGTGACTTAGAAAGGGGGCTGGATTCTCGTCGGGCTTTTGAGTGATTTCACTAAGTTTATTAAAGTTGACCCTTACATGGGAAATGGGCTGAAACCCTGCCAGGACACACTGAAGCATTTTATCATGGGGGGGGCATGTCTGTCCCTACCTGCTTGATTGTCAATTTGATAACCTTAACCAGGTTTTTGTCTGGAAACTGCTTAGGTCAGGGTCAGTTCAATGACACTGGCCGGAGTGCTGCTGAGCAGCAAAAAAAGAAATAAAATGCATTCTCTCTGGTGAGGGTAGAGGAAAGGGTGACAAAAATATCATGCCAGGACAAATCATAAGCTTGAGTTAAATATCGAAACTCCTTAATATAGGTGGTGGGATCATTAGAAAAGGAGGCTAAAGGCTTTTCAATCTGAAATAAGTCAGTGAGAAAGAAGGGAACGTGAACCTGGACTACTCCCTTAGTCCCAGCCCCTTTCGGAGAAGGGGATTTTGTGATGGTGTGTTTGTTAACTGGTGAGGTGAGCGCAGACTCGGGTTCCTCCAACGAGACAGGCAGATCAGGAGAAAAGGGGCTTGGGGGTGGCCAGAATAGGGAGAGGAGAGGGTAGGAAGGAAGATAAGGTGTTCAGGCAGATCTGAAAAGGTAGACATGAGAGGGGAGTTCAGAAGCAGGAGAGGAGGAATTTTCTTCAGTCGAGAGGACTTGGGAAGGGGAGCAGGGAAAACAGAGAAAGGGACGGGAACACAGAGAAACGAACACAAAGCCATGGACTATTTGTGAGTTTACTGGCAGAAACTGTCGAGATCTCAGAAGATATTGAAATTAAAAGTGCGGGTATCAGAAGTGCGGTGGGTGATTAAAGTTGTTACTTTGGGGCGTTTTCTGACCCCTGCCTCCTGATGATCTCAGGGTAGGGACTACAGTTTGGGTTTCTGGCAAGTTTGGGAGTTGCATACCGCTTCTCTATCTGGGAGAGGTCCATCAGGGAGGGACCCTGATTGGCCCCTCTGCTCCTAAAACCCTGCAGAAGAGACGGACAAGGGACAGGTGACAGCGATTGAAGGTTTGGGAGGCTGTGGGTGTTGCCTTAGAAGAGGCTGGGCAGGGAAAGAGCCAGGAAAGAGAGAAAGACTCCAGGGAGTCCGAAGAGTCCAGATCCAGGGTGGAGATGGCTCGTGGAGGCACAGTTGCCTCAGTTTGGGGGAGTTGAGGGGACAGCGGAGGGAGGTGATGGTGAGGGGCACCCAGAATATGGAGGACGCCTTCCTGGGGGGCACAGACAAGGAGTCAGGGGGGTGGAGAAAGATGAGGGGGAGTACTGTCAGGGACCTGATTAAGAGAGTGTTTGGCAAAGAGAAAGAAGCAGGGTGATAGGTAGTACACAGAGAGGGACCGGACAAGAGCAAAGAAATAAAAAGACCAGGACACAAGGGAATTCTGACCACTTGTAGGCTCACCAACAAAAATTGTCTAGGTCACAGAGAATGTTAAAACCAACCGTGTCATTTTCTGGTCAGCGCAACTCATTGTCCAATTGGTATCAAGGTCAAACAGAAAAAGACCAGGAGTTTTGAATGAAGATTAGGAGCCAAACCCAATACAGCAGAGTGGGCTAGTAGCACCCAGCACAAAGGACTGTCCATAAGGGGCTGGGACAAAGGACTTCCTATGGTGTCTCAAACTGTAGGGATTACGGGCAGAGGAGAAGGGCATCCCCTGGTCCCCGTCCAAACCCATCAGTCAGCAAATGGTCCAGTAAGCTTGGGGGTGTTCTGATCAGAGTTAGAGACCGAGGGGAGGGTCCTGGACTCTCTGGAACAGGAAAGGTCCCTGGCACAGGACTGCAGCTTTGGTCCAGCAGGCAGGAACCTGGGATCAGTGAGACACATAACAGGAAATCCAGGAGGGGAAGGATGCCTGGCTTTATGGCCAGTAAAATGGAGGTCGGTCACAAACCTTTGTTCAGGGTATGGGAAGGAGGAAGCAGGAAAGTTTTAGAGTAGTTTTTGGAGCAGGCACTCCAGAGTCTAAAACACAAAACACGCAAACAGGTAGAAAGAGCTCAGGTACCCTCTGTGCCTTAGTTCAGTCTGAAAGCACAGTGACTGCCAGACCCAAAGCCAATGAGTCCTGTTATCAGTAGAAATCCCAGAAAGTAAACACAGATACAAAAGGCTGGAGGCTACATGAGAAGAGAGAGACACAGGGGAAAAATATGGACACCAGAAACCGACCTTATCATTGCACCCCTTTCAGGAAAAGGCAGTTATTTCCCACTCCTCTTAGTACTAGGGTAGTAGAATAAACCCCTATAGCGATGCCCCCTAAAATGGGGATCCTATGTTCCTATATGAGTTTGGTCCTCAGTGTCCAAAAGACAAATGAGATGGAACAAATGTTCACAGAGAGACACTGACCAGACATCACCCATCCAGGTGGTCAAGAGGAGAGGAGCGGTGGGCTACATCCCAGCCAAAGCAGGGCCAGGACTGCGCAGAGTCCTTATCCCTGCCTCCCGGGTTTCAGCACCAAATGTTAAGGTGGAGCTGAGGCACAGAGAGACGGACAGAGGAAACTCTGGAGACAAGGGAGAGCAGAGACAGATATAGCTTTATTAGGGGGGAAGCTCCCCGGATGAAGTTCCATGACCTGGGCCAACAGGTGAGAGAAATAGTGCTCAGCAGCCAGGGGTCAGGTTTTTAAAGGATTGGTGGAATGTGCGCAATTAGCATCTGGGGTCTGGTCATTCTGAGAATTGCTTGTCAACTCCTTGCGGCTTTCTTTGAACCCAGAGGCTCTGGTTTCACTGGTTATCTTATCGGATGCAGTCGACTGCTAACCTCCGGGGGGAGTGCAGGAAAGTAGAGCCCTGACCTGCTTCAGTCCAGCCCAAACAAGATGTCCCAAAGCAAGCAACCAGATCAATAGGAAGGGGCATGGATGTAGTGGAAGCCCAAAACCCACCTATAAGATAATCGGACAACCCTCTCAGAAGAGTTGATAAATCCAGGGAGCAGTATAGCACTGATGATCACATAACTAGCCTCTAGAATTCTATATTCCTTCCCCTTACTAGCATGACTTTTATTTGTCTTACCTCATTAATCCTGTTAGATTTGCTTTTGCTCATTTACATATTTAAGATTGTTTGGGGGCTGAGCCCCGGTGGCGTAGTGGTTGTGCGCGGGACTGCGGCCCCCTGGGATGGAGGCTCGATTCCAGCTTCACGAGGCAAAGGCTGGGTCTCCTACTCCCACTACCTGAGGGCAGTGGTGGCCCCCCCCAAAAAAAACAAAAACAACAAAAAAAGATTGTTTGGTACATGAAAGCCAAAATAGACAACCCTTCAGAAACAGTAATAGGAGGGCTGAGCCCTAGTGGCGTAGTGGTTGTGCGCGGGACTGCGGCCCATTGGGACGGAGGTTCAATTCTAGCAGTGGGGCTGGGCCTCCTACTCCCACCACCGCAGAGCAGTGATGCTCCCCCCCCCCCAGAAAAAAGAAACAGTAATAGGAGCAATGGTTCCCAAGGGTATGGGAAGGGAGCAGAGAAAGGGGGGGGGGGGGACAGAGTGGTGATAGCATTGATGACTTTGGGATTGTCATTTGATGGGATTGAACTACAAAAGTGTCTATGAATGGATATATTGGATTGGAGAAATGGAGAAAAAAAACTATTATAGGGGAAAAAATAATAAGTGTTCCTGAATGGTGTGGTGGTTGAGGGGGTGGATCACAGTTTCTCTGGACAGCAATGAAGCCATTTCTCAGACAGTGAAGGGCACACTAGACCCAATAATTCCACTCCTAGGGAGTTACCCTGGAGAAATAAACGCACTCCCACAAAAACTCGTGCATACATGCTTAAAGCAGGTCTATTCCAGAAATGTCAAAAACTGGAACTAACCCAAATGACCTTCAGGGGGTGACTAAAGAAACAAAGTCTGCTACTTCTGTGCCAATCGATGAGAAAAGACACCAAGAGCATGAGGCAATGTGGTGGACATTGTCCACAGAGAACATGGAATGTGTTCAGGCAGGGGGCTTGGTTGTGGAACTGGGTCCCTCCTAGACACCTGTCTGGGATGCTGGGTTTTTCAAGCTCATGCACCTAGAGCTGTGCTCCTTAGACCTGAGGGTTATGGTAGAGTGGCATACCCTTTGGGCATTTATCAGCAATGTTCGAAGAGCTTTGTGACATTGCCCAAACGGCAGAAGCGAAGGAGACACGTGGCTGAGATGGAGGCAGAAAACTGTGACCTGAGCATTTCTTATCCTGAATTGTAATCTGTTGATTTCCCTAATAAACTCCCTAACTGTGAGCACATCTGTGCTGTCTGTGTGGCCATTGAGCCCAGGAGAAAAACAGAAAGTGCCACGAGAGGATGAGCTGGTGTAAGGATTGGTACGGATGGCTGGAAGATGTGAATTGGCCTCGGGCTAATGTTACCTTTGATTCTCCTTCCCTGTTGTGAAGCCACCAGAGGTCCAGCACTGTCCCCATACCATCTTCACACAATTGAGATGAATGCCAAATTGGTTGGACCTTAAAGACATTTGACGACGTGAAAGAAGCCAGTCTGAAAGGATTACATCCTGTATGCTTCCAGTTATGTGGCATTACAGAAGGGACAACAGTCATGATGGAGAACAAGCCTGTGGATACCAGCAGGTAGGAAGGGGCAGAGGATGCAGTTGGGATAAGATCAGGGGCAGCCACAGGAGGGTCCTTGAGGTGATGAAACTGGGCCCTGGTTATGAGCACGTGAATTTATGTGTGCACTAAAAATCATAATTTCCACCAAAGACTAAGCTTCACTTTCCTGTATATATGGATTCTAAAATGAAATAAACACAGGAACCTAAGGAGATTGGTATGAACTATGGACCGTTCCAATGGTGTGAACAATTAACCAACACCGCTGCCAACCAAAAGTTGGTGACTTGAGTCCACTCCAACATGCCCTGGAAGAAAGCCCGGGTGATCAACTTCTGAAAGGCAGCCATTTGAAGTCTCATGGAACTAAGTTCTGCTCAGATACACGGGGAGCCTAATTCTACTTGAATACAGATTTAATGTCAACTGATTTTAGGTTTCTTCACTCATGTCCTGGAACCATCTCTCAGGAAAAAACACTTGCTTTCAAATCCTGACTTAGAAAAAGCTAGAATTAGGAGAGAACCAGCAGCACATATGAATGGTGCCCACCTGAACAGTCCAGGGAGAGAACACTGGAATATTCCTGAACCCCGTAGGTGACTATCCTCAGGACTAGACTTCAGTCTTTGCCGGTAGCGTTGCTTCAATCAAGAGCCATTTTGACTACAGTGAGGCTTCTAATGGAGGAGAAATAGCCACTACGATCACAGATCAACCACCTCCAATCACTGATCCTAATCATGGCGTCGTGCACCGCCAGTGAGCCCTGGTGGCACTGTGGGCTAGGTGGGCTGCCAACTGGAAGTTTACCACTCAGACCCACCCGTCACTCTGAGAGAGAAAGATGAGCCGTCTGCGACCATGAAGAACAACCATCTCGGGAGTCCTGCAGAGGGTCACTGCGAGACGGAATGGGCCCCATGACAGTTCTCCAAGGTGGGAGGCATTTCACAGGCACCACCCTGCTTGAATCTCATCCTGTGGTGAGTGCTGCTGCAATCCTCCCCGTGAAGGCTCAGTGTGACATTCCGTGTACACCTCCACCCGGGCTGCACCCTCCTGGCCACACTGTCCTGGGTGAACCTGCAGTGGAGAGGCCCTTCCCTCCTTCCCACTGGGCCAGTACAGGCTTCCCGATCATTGCTGTTGACGTGATTCTGACTCCTGAGGCTTCTACGTCTGAGACCTATCTAGAAACAGATCGCCAGACCTAGCTTTAGAGGCACCTCAGGGTGACTTTGACAAGTAATCGAGTGCTTCATTCCTTGCGCCACCCATTCCCAAACGGAACCCAGGGCCGTGGAGTCAAACTCTTTTCTTTTCTTTTCTTTTCTTTTTTTAATTTTTTTTTTTTTAGGCATCACTGCCCTCAGGTGGTGGGAGTAGGAGGCCCAGCCTTTGCTCCTGGGAGCCGGAATTGAACCTCCGTCCCAGTGGGCCACAGTCCCGTGCACAACCACTACGCCACCGGGGCTCAGCCCTCAAACTTTTTTCTCAATGGCACAGAAGAGTGTAGAACTGCCCCATGGCTTTTTCTAAGACTTTACAGTTTAACAAAGTGGACCACCACTGCATTCTCGCTCCCTTGCAGTGGCCAGTCCATTTCAGCTGCCCACCGTTGCGTTAGCAGACAGGCACTTGACCACTGCTTCCCCTGGGCTCCTCTGCACAGCACAGACTCTCTAAGGTAGACTCGGTCATTCCCATGTTAAAGAGGCTCCCAGAGTCAACACTGGATTTGAACACTGATGTGTTTGACTCTGAAGAATCTCGATGGAGCTGTCAAGGTAAGCTTTGGACTGCTGCCCCCAAGGTCAGGGCTTCAACTACTCCAACCTCAGCTCTGCAGGAGAAAACTGAGGCTCTCTACTCCTGTAAAGATTTGCGGTCTTGGGAATGCCAGATCGGGTCCTGGTGCGTCCAGAGCAGTGGGTTGGTTGGGAGTTGGGGGGTTGACTCTGAGGTCAGAGTGCTGTCACAGAGACGTGTGAGGCACTGTCTGGAGTGGTCGGCAAGGACAGAAGCTGGAGCTCCCTGGAGAACCTGTGAGGACAGGAAAAGGCATATTAGAGATCGTTTTATTTCACTAGGTGGAAAGCATCGTTCTTTTCTCCTCGGCCCCAGTGGTGCTGAGCAAAGCTCAGTTCACTTTGTGCTGAGGGGTTTCCAAGTATTGATTCCAGTAACAGAGACTGTCAACGGCAGGGCAACTTTTGATGCAAACTCATCACTGACCCCAGGGGTCCAGCTCCCCCACCATGTGTCCTCCTGATCAGAGGCAGGGTCCACAGAAAGTAGGGTCCATGACAATTAGCTTTAAATGGCTAAATGATCTCTCACAGCTGCTGAGAGAAACTGCAATAGGGAGCAGAGACTGCTCATGGGAGCCTCCTCTGAAGCACATGTGCCAAACCTGTCTCGCTCTAACTACACATCTGCTCTTGCTGAGCTAGGTCCATGCCAGACTCTTCCCAAATGCATTTGAGCCCCGGTAGCATAGTGGATGATGCCTTGGGCTTCTAACCCAAAGGTCAGCAGTTCAAAACCCCCAGCAACTTCTCAAGAGAACGCCAAGGCTTTCTACTCCCAGAAAAACTTACAATCAGGGAGTTGCTTGACTGGCACGACAAGATGGCAGCATCTGAGGAACCGGAAGAGCCAGAGGAGAAGCCACACAGCCTTCCCCTGATGGAACCAGACCTCTGAAGGTGGAAAAGTCACAGGGAAGAAACCCCTGCCAGCGCTGAGAGGTTTCTATCACCATTGGATACTGCTGATGGACCCTGAGCCCTGGAGATGAGGAGCCATGAAGGGACCCCTGCCAGAGCCGGGACTCTGCACCCACTGACCTGTGACTTCGTGAGTCGGAAGGGGATTTTATAGACTGATATTGGACATGTGGGTTAATATCGGTCTTATGACTTTGAACTGGACTGGATTGGGATGCTTTCTCAATGTTCCATTCCTCTTGTACATAAACTTTTCATTCATTCATTCATTCATTCATTCATAACCCTTTCATTTCATTCATTCAGACTTACAATCTCAGAATTCCCCAGGGCAGTTCTAGCCCACCTCAAAGGATTATCATGAGTGAGCATTGACTCCAGGACAGCAAGTTTCTGGCTTTCCTAGATGTGCTTGGCCCCTTTTCCTGGGACAACGAGGGTCACTTAGCAGCTGGGGCCACCGACAAGCTTTCCCTCCTGTGGTCTACAAAAGGCCTGCATCTCAAGGATTGGAGCGAGTGGGCAGCATGCTTCAGAGATAGCTTCTTGGGAGGTGCCAGGGCACCTGGTGGCTGGCCAGTCAGAAGGCACGTTGGTACAGAGAGAACTTCCCCAGCTATTGATTGGCTCAGGAGGGGCTTGGAAATATTTGGGCATTTTCCACTTTAGAATTTTGGGTTTGGACCACTGTCCTGAGTACCATATGCCCATTGGCTGGCATGATGAGAAACCAAAGTTATCAAGGAGCCGTTCCCACTGGAGTTGGAAACATGGGGAATTCAAGATAGATGATCCCTCAGGACCAGTGATGGGAGTGGTGATACTGGGAGGGTGGAGGGATGGTGGAGGAGAAAGTAGGAACCAGGCTGAGGCCTGGTGGCTGTGGTTGTGCGTGGGACTGCGGCCCACTGGGTTGGAGGTTCAAATCCAGCAGCAGTGCTCTCCAGGAGCAAGGCTGGGTCTCCTACTCCCACCACCGGAGGGCAGTGATACCCCCCCCCAAAAAAAAGAAGGTGGAAACCAATTTCAGGGATCTACATATAACTTCTTCTCTGGGGCATGGCTAACAGGGAAGGGAGTGGAGGGACACATTGGACAGTGTATAATATGAAAAAGTAAAAACAATTTGTAAATTATTAGGGGTTTGTGGGGGAGGAATATGAGGAACTGGTACTGGGGGCCAAAGTGGAGGGAGGATATTTTCAGAGTGATGATGACAATAAGTGTGCAAATGTGGCCTGCATACACTTGATGGATGTATGGGTTGTGAGGAGAAGTGTACGAGTCCCCAATAAAGTGATTCATAAAAAAAGGGGGAAGGGGAAAGAGGAGCTTATACCAAGGGCTCAAGTAGGAAATATTTGGAAATGAATAAGGTAACATGTGTACAAATATGCTTGATACAAATGATGTATTCAATTCTATAAGAGCTGTAAGAGTCCCCAATAAAATTATTTTAAAGAGCCATTCCACTACACCAAATCGGACCCAATGAGTGGAGAGATGGCTGATGTTTCCACTGTGTGAAAGACCTTCAGACGTATGGCAGTGGGCCTTACCAACAACTCTGCAAACTATGCTTCCAGCGTCCCCACTTGACAGACGAGGAAGCTGAGGCTCAGAGGACACAGTCAGCATGACGCCCGGAGAAGTTTGGGTGGCACACACAGTGAAGCGCTGGACTACGAACCAGAAGGTTGGTGGCTCAAACTCACCCAGAAGTGCCATGGAAGAGAGGCCTGGCCCCCTGCTTCAACAAGACCACCACTTTCAAAGCTCCTCTTGAGCAGCTCCAGTCTTCACTCCAGGGGTCTCCAAGATGAGTCAGAAGGGACTCACCAGAAACAGACAAAAGCATCTTCCCTAGTGCCGCTGGGAGACGGGGACAGGGTGAGACTGCTGGGAAAGGACGTTTTCCTTCCATATCAGAATGCGTGCATCCATGATTATACTGCCTGGTTCATAGAGACCGGACAGAACTCACGTATCCTTCCGTCGATGAAGACCCACAGGGAGACAGGTGTAGGCAGTGGAATGTCACACAGCGATGAAAAGGGACAATGTCACTGTGTCCCCTGGCGTGCATGACTCTCGGATCTGTGGTGCGACATGATGGATCCAGAATCTGAGAGCGATGTGGTGAGTGAGTGACTGGTAGAGGAGCGGCTGCCAGCAATTCCGAGTGAGAAGCTTCGAGTTAAGGGGGCTGCACGTGGGCTGTTCTGTGGTCTCTCGGCTACATGGGTTCAACGCGGCGATGGCTTGGTCAAAGTTCTGTCACTGTTCATGCCAAGTGGACCTGTGTGGGGCCACTGACCACAAAGTCAGTGGTTCAAAACCACCGACGGTTTCGAGAGAGAGACGGGGCTCTCTCCTTCCGTCGACAGTTACGGCTTGGAAACGTATGGGGGAGTTCTACCCCTGGCTGGAGAAGCAAAATCAAACAAAGTCACAGCCGTGGAGTCACCGCCGACTCATCGTGCCCCCAAAGGAGAGGGTAGTAGTGCCCTGTGGGTTTCCGAGACTGTGACTCTTTAGGGGAATACAAAGCCTCACCTTCTCTCTTGGGGAGTGCCCGGTGGTTTTGAACTGCTGACCTGGAGGCTGGCGGGCCAGCTCATCATGCATCGTAACCCACTACACCACAAGGAGAAGCAAACAACGGGAGAAATCCCCATCTCATCTTCCCAGAGAACCCTTGTTGCCCCGCTAGACGTCTCAGGAGGCTGGTCCGTGCGCCTGTGGGCGTGTTTTGGCATACCGCCCTCCTGACTGATCCTCCGTTTTATACCCTGCCTTTCAAACCACAGCAGGCTCAGGCGGCCTCTGGGACGGCAGACTGAAACGCTCCCCCCAGTTTCCTCTGCTGGCAGTACGAGGCCGTGATGTGCAGACAGGTGCTCGCTGGAGACTGTTGCACAATGGCACTGTGTCCTCCCTTTCAACATCTCCCCCATCGCGGTTATAGGTGGACATGATTAGCGTGAGGATTGCCATCCAGTGGTCTCGAAAGAGAAATCGATCCGGTACTTCTGGGGCGCCTTGGAGGAAGGCGCCTGGGCACCCCACCCTTGGCGGATGGACCTGAACAACCGAATCCCATCAACGAGGAGAGAGACGTGCTTTACGCCACCCCCAGATGTCTAGCATTCAGCCAGATGGCACCCTAAGTGGGCTGATCTTGAAATGTTGCAGGAGAGCCAGAGCCGGCTTTCCCAGGCCCCACCCTGCCCCTGGAATTCAGGCCTCCCTAAGTCACAGGATGGCTGATGGGGGCTTCTCTTGGTGGACAAAACCCCTTCTCCACCTCCCTCCCAAAACTGGCCAGGGGGCTAGGACGGGGGCCAAGCCTTCCTGGGCTATAGGCACTGCCTCCTGGAGCGTTCAGGGCAGGGAGAGGCCAGAAGTCGGACAAGGACACTGCCCAGCTAGCCTGCTACCATATGGGCAAGCCGGGCCAGCGAGGCAGGGGTCAGGCGTTATCTTTGGACACAACATCCAAAGTCAAACCTGCCGCGGTCGAGCTGACTCTGACGGACAGACGCCCCAGGTGTTACAGAGAGAGGAGTTCCCGCAGCATTTTCTTGGCTGATTCTCTTCCTGGAAGCAGCTTGCCAGCTCCTTTGTCCATAGGGCAGCCGGCCGGGCTAGAGCGCCCACCTTTAGGGTGGAGGGGACCCCAAGCCACATGTGCCGTGGTGTCTCCTCCCAATGGCCTGTGGGAAATTCCAGGCTCTGGGAAGTGCCAGTTCCAGGGGAGGGAAAGGACACTGAGCCCAAGGTGACAGACTGTGGTTGTGCCCCCTCCTGCCGTCGCCAAAACAGAGAGCTGGTGGATTTGAGACGTCCTACGTTTCGTCCTGCCGGCCCTCGCCGAAAGAGCAGAGCCAGGCTTCTCCTCTGAGTTGGTTCAGCGCTCACCTCTGACCCAGCAAGGAGTACCTGTTCAACTAGGAGAAAATAAACGGGCTTGGGTTTTGTTCTTGAATCACGATCACAGGAGGACATGATCAGGTTGCCACAGTGACCACAGGAAACAAGGGACAGACACTCCCAGATGGCAGGTTTTGCAATGATCCTTAGGAACGGATCGATACCTACATTTCTCCAAAGGCCCCTAGATCGCCACCCCTGAAGCTTCATGCGCCCTTGTTTATGTGTATTGGAGTGGTGCTTCATGTCGGGTTTACCAATCAGCACCCCCGAGACTTGTGAATGGGGGTGCTTCGTGCCTGGCTACTGATCTTAATGTCCCCGCTAGCCTCCTTCCTGAGTCAGGACATCCCGGCTGATTAAGCTTAAAAGGAATTTTTTTTTTTAATCATTTTGCTTAAAAGGAATTTTTACTGCCAGGGTGGGAGCTGTTACATCTTGGAATTTTAACGAGCTAAATCTTAAATTGTTATAGTTTTAGCCTCTGATTGCCTGCAGGCTAAATCTTTCTCCCGCTCTATCAAATCCCTCCTCCCCCGTGGATGAGCTGTCTGACCCAGGCAAGCGCCCGGACTCTCGGGGACTCTTTCTTCCACTGCAATGGGAACAGTGGCTGGCTGTTGAGGGTGGGGGAGGAGGGGAGGTGTCCAGTTGCCCCCGGAGGCCAGCTGGTTGTGAGCAGGAACCCCCCCCTCCCTGGGCCCAGTTCAGACCTTGTCTCCGTCCACCTATCTCCCCCTCCCTGTCCCCAAACGACTGCTTCTTCCTGACCCAGGTTCACCCCCATGGGCTCCCCACCCCCACCCCCCACCAGACCCCATCTCTCATCGGGGATTACACAGCAGCTACCCACATCTGGTCTTAAAAGCTCCTTCCCCCAGGGCCCTCCTCCTGGAGCCAAAGGCAGCTTGACCCAAGCTTGGAAAATCCCTTTACAGAGGGTAAGTGCTCCCTCCCCTGGGCCCCGCGCCCTGGCCTGTGGCAGGCAGAAGGCTGGCATTGGCCGCGAGGGGGCGCGAGAGGAGCACACGCAGGCCAACCTCCCTCCTGCTGCAGCCCAGGGGCTGTGTGCATGCGGACACGGATAAGTTAGTCCTTTACTCTTGTCATCAGAGGGAGGGACAGCTGTCCTGTCACCGAGCTCATTGTAGTGCTGGCATGGATGACAGCCCAGGGGACGGAGAAGCCACACGACGCACCACGTTCTAGAAGGTGGCCTCATGTCTCGTCTTCCTGCGTGAATTCGTCCCCTATGTGAGACGCCGTTTCCTTGTCCGAGGAACATTCATCAACTCCACTTGCAACCTTCTCTTTCCCCAGTTTGTGTTTCCCGTAGGCCTCAGGGGTCCTGGTGAGTAGTGTTGGGTTACTATGGACAAGTCTCTCTCTCTCTCTCTCTCTCTCTCTTTCCTTTCTCTCTGCCACTGTGTCAATGACAACTCATAATTCCCTACGGGACAAGGTGGAATTTCCCATGGGTTCCCAAAACCGTACCAGGCGTCCTACTTGCTCAGTGTGTATGAGTAGTACTGCGATCAGCAAGGTCCACAGTTCGAACCATGAGCCGCTCCATCGGAGAAAGAAGAAGCTTTCTGTTCCCGTAAAGTTACAGTCCTAACTGCCCTAGAGGGTCTCTGTGAGTCACTCACGACAGTGAGTGAGTCAGAACTCTGTCGGGGAGTAGAAAACCCTGTCTTTCTCCCTTAGAGCGCTTGGTAGTTTT